>JAJOOR010008660.1:0-34304 GCA_036250505.1 Solanum acaule | reverse complement strand
CCCCCCCCCCCCCCCCCCCCCCCCCCCCCCCCCCCCCCCCCCCCCCCCCCCCCCCCCCCCCCGCCCGATAAAATGATCTCTTTTCTTTTGTACTACTAGGTTTAAATAATTCTTTAAGTATCATTTGAGCAATTTTGATCATTTAAGGAGTTGATTCGGATAATATAAAGGTAAGGAGATTGCTTAGAGCTTTGACTCAAGTTTAAGAATAACAAAATCATTTTTAAAAATGAAAAAAAGGAAAGAAGTGGAAGTCATATAGAATAAAATGGAGAAAATTGCACTATCAATAATCAATAATATGATAATCAAAACAAATTAGACAATAATAATAATAAAATTGAAGATAGCAGGAAACTAATAGAAAATATATATCCTTCCATGTCCTAAATGTAAAAAAACCTAGACGGGGTAAGGAAAAAAAATAAGATGTTAAATGTTAAAAGGGACAACAAAAGTCAGGTTTTTCAACCTCAATTTTCTTATTTTGTTGATAAAGTTTCCATACAAATATATAGGTTGTGTTTAAATATTTTCTTTAATCTTAATAAAATACATGTCATACAACTATTCAAAGTGTTATTTACTAAAACAATATAAAATATGAGATAAGGGTGATAATCCTTTATTGTCGATACATTAACATTGAGATGATAATCTTTAGGTATACTATCATAGTACTGAACCATAAAATTGACAATTTTATTTATTAATTTCTTTGACATTGTACATAATATTCTTGAAAAATAGTTAGTGTAGTGATTTAACAGTAGTTATTTCAACTTTTAATAGATCGACGATCATAATGACATTATACATCACCAATCGATCGAAAGGATTTTTCAGTAATAGTGATTTTTGTGTTACTAGGATGAAAATTGTACAATTTTTCTGTTAGAAAACATAATTATGTTATTTTAGTGAAAAGAAATTATAGATTGTACTAGTTGAAATAATTTGCTCCATGATCGTGTTAAAATATAAGATACAAAATATATCTAATTAATAATATTGAAAATTAATTAAAAAAAGAATGTCATTTTTACTGCTCCTTTCCTAGAAAACCAAATGTCATTTTTATATTTTTGGTTTTAGTAGCATTTGGCCCATTACTTATTAGGGAAAGCTTATTAAGGCAATGAAAATAATCAAAATAAGGACTAACGAAGAAGAAGTTATGGAAAATTACTAATTATGGATAGAATATAATAAATAATATGATTAATATTATTATTTTTGAGATATAATCATTATTTCACTAACATCTTAAACCTGATTTTGATAAATTGCTAATAGCAAAGTATTTTCTTGTTTTCTAGTAGATACCTCCAACGAAATTTCCTTGTAACCTTCTTTGTATGACCATTTTTTATTTTCGCTCTTTTTAGACTACAAAATTGAATTTAGAAATTGGATTTACTTTTATTTTTTGAAAAATTGTTTTAATATAACTATTTAAGTGTCCAAAATATTGGCAATTCTATTTTTTTTTTTCCTTTCACAAAACATAATTGATAACTTTCAGTTTCTTTTCCATAATATATTTGTCATATTAAGAAAAAAATTGATTGAAAATCATATTTAGAGTGAATTAACATTAGACTATTTGCATGCCTGGGTTTATTTCAAAAGGAAATGACATAATTACCACAATCTTGACCTAATAATCTTTAAATAATCTTTAATGGAAAAGAAATAAATATGAATATTGTATTCTAGCTATAAAAACAACTCGTGTATGACTCAAAAAATATATGCACCAGTGAAGCATGGGCGGCTCTAAGGCTTGGCCAGTGAGGCCATTGTCTTAGGCCTCAAAAATTGGAAGGCCCCAAATTTGTTTAAATTATTATTATTAATTTTATTATATATTAATATAATTTATATAAATAAAATTGTTATTGTATATTTTTTATTATTATTTGTTTGAAAGTATTTTTTACCAATAAATTCATAAATTCATAATCTTTTCACTTATTATTTGATATATTTGTTTTAACTTCCAATTTTTAATTTTATCCTTTTTATATAGGAACTAAGTTATATAGATTGGTAACATAATGAATTTTTTTTCAATCTTTTCTTAAACTACGTGAACACAAAAATATTCATGCACAAGTTTCCTTTTCGTTTTAATTTAATGTATTATATGAAAATTTCATAATTTATTTTAGATATTCACCAATGAGTGCTACTTAATGGAACGAATTATATCATTTTAAAAGAATTATATCATTTAAATTGATCAGAAATTTGGATATTTTTGTTACTATCCATGCTCAAATATGTTCTTTTCTTTTTCTTATTTGTGATGGTAGCCAAATTAAAATTTCAATTTGAATTTTGAAGCTTAACATTGATAATCCATCACTTTTATTTTTGTACTCTTTTTCCTTTTTTTGTGTGAAATTTGATAATTTTTTGTCTTAAATGATTAATTTATTGTGTAGAAATAGATTTTCTTGTTTGTGTATAAATTTTACAAAATAAATTTAAGGGCCTCTTAATATGATTTTGCCTTAGGCCACGAGATGTGTTGAGCTGCCCCTGCAATGAAGATGAATTCCTTGAAAGCATTAATAGTGATGTTCATGCTCTTTCTTTCTCTTGTAACTTATTCATCGGGAGATTTGATAGAGGATGTTTGTCGAACGTCTAGATACTTCAAAGTTTGCATCGACGCTCTTAGATCAGACCCTAAGAGCTCTTCTTTAAAGCTGAAGTCTTTTTCTTCATCAAGAGTGAGAGATCCGTCTAAGAACAATAGAAGAGGGATATACCATCGAATAAAAAAAGGTTTGGTATGTATTCTACTTCAACAATGTTTAAGAAAGACAAAAAGTATTTATAATGAAATCGTAAGTCTACTAGAGCAAGCAAAAGAATCTGTTCTCATACAATGCCTTCAAGTTTGTAAGGAAAATTATGATCTTTCGATAGATAATGCTGAAACAACAATTAAAGATTTTGATGCAAATGATTTTCCTGGAGCAAGAAGTTTTGTTGCTGGTGTTGTGAGTGCTCCAGACACTTGTGAAGAAACATTTAATGAACCACCTGTCAGGATATCTCCAATAAAATTAAAAGATGATGATTTAATGAATTTTTATTGATTTAACCGTGAATTTGATGAAACAAATCACAAATTAATATGTAATCAGCATTTTCATTTAACTTATAAGATGTTGTCACGAGTCATTATGATTTATGCTAAGGTTTATTTTGCGAGTTATTTGGCTCCCTTCCCCCCCTATTTTTTTGTTACCTCTTTTTCATTCTTTATGCTAATGCCTAATTATAATCTTATTATTTTTATATGACAATATACACAGTTTATTGGTATATACTCTATCTATGTTCCTGATTAATTCCCAAAAGAAGATATTGTTTTAACTGAAAATTAAATTAGTTTCTTCTTTTATATTATTTACACAATCAACTTCGGAAAATATTGAAGTAAAACACTATCTTTTAAGATAATTTCTTTTCAAATATTTGTAAAAAAATAACTTTGAAATAACTTTTTTTTTTTTTATAAACCTAATTATTTGAAATTGAAGAAACTTAACAATTAATCAACATCGTAAATGACCAAAATTGAATGTCAATAATTGATACTTTTATTTCAAAAATAACTAGTCTATGACAACAAAATTATTTTATCTTATTAAAATTAAGAAAGCATGGTTTGTTTTGTGTAAATTTTTTATAAATCTCATAATGTTAAGAGCTAATTAAGTTTCATCCCTATTCTTTTCGAAATTAAAAAAATTCTTTAACATTAAAGAATTTCAAATATATCAGCAGACATGTGGATACATAAGTCGCGATACATTACTATTCAGGAAATCTGAGGATATATATAGCTCACAGGTGTATCCGATATGGGGAGGGATGTATCTGAGAGGGCAATGATGTATCCGAGAATGATGTTAATGGAAATTATAGGTGGCATTGGGTTTAATTTGAGCGGTTGAAAATGGGTCAAGACCCAACCCAATCCAAATTTGTTTGGGCCAAAATGAATTGAGTCAAAACGGGTTAGTAACGGGTCATAACCCAACCTGCCCAATATTTACTAAGTTTTAAACTTTTAATAACTTAATTTGTTAATTTATAAGCTTTTAGTACCTAATAAATTTTTTTTTTCTTTATGATAACTATATATAAAGTATAAAAATTTTAAAAAGTTTTTTAATAATATTTTGACAAGATTTCTCAAAACTAATTTTGGGTTACCTATCAACCCAATTTTTAATAAGTTGAAATAGGTTAAGTTGAGATAGATTAAGCTAACAAATGGGCACCAACTGAAACTTAGATAGATTGGATCGGGTTGGGCTTGATTTTGCCACTGCTAATGGAAAGCATGATTTATTTTCTTTCTACCCGGTCCATTCCCCTTATCCATTAGGGATTTTCTCCTCAAAATAGGTAGTTGGTTTAAATTTCTCCATCTTCCTGTCAAGCTCCTGCTCAACAAAAGGTAATTGGCCTTTCCTTCTCTTTTATTTTACCTCAGTTTTCGTTTCTACATAGACAACTGTTTACTTTCGAATTTGTTTGCTAATAAGCATGTTCTGAATTGGTTGAGCATCTGGGTTCAATGTTTTATGAGTATAAACAATTGTTGCCATAGTGTTCCCGATAGCAACATGGTACGTGAAATTTACTAGTTTGCCTCTAAGTATTGAACTATGTCGATCAAAGACTTGTTCAATAACGATGCCCCATTGCGAGGTTGAGTTCATTTCTCATGCCTAATGACATAATGATGTCGCTATAAGAGTTTTTTCGGAATATCGTGTTGCTTTCATCTAAGATTCCATACTATCTATTCAGATGACTCGATAAAGTCCCTCATAATTTGGGCAAAGTCCTAAGGCACAACGTATTTCAGCCGAGTGAAGTAAATCAATTACGATTTTGAGTACCCAAGTGACGAGGTTTGAATAGTTGATGAACCACCCAGGGACAATAGACTCTATACTGGTTAACTTTCATTCCAACGGGACGCACTCATAATGCTTGCATTGGAAGATAGGTCCTAGACATGGTAGAAATTCTTTAGAGGACAGACTCTGGTGATTCAACAAGGAGTTAGAAAAATAGATCAACAGGTGCCTGTCCCCACGAATAATGCAAAACTGTTTACTGAAAATAGTATTATTTTGATTAACAATAAAATTTGTGAAGAGGAGTTCAAGGCAAGTGGATTAAGATAGTTCAAGTTTCTTTTCTTCTGGCAAAACAAATAAAGTTGGGATAGAATACAAGAGTGAAATTGCTTGAAAGTCTTCTTCCCTTGAAACACTAAAAGATGGAACTTGTAATATTTACAGGGAGAGATCTCGACACTATTACCTCTACTGAAAGGTCTCTTTTATAGGCAAAAAGTCAAACCTATGTCATAATGTGAAAATATTATTACATGCTAGTTCTGAAGAGGCTATCAAGTAGCACGTGCCTTAGCTTTAATAATGGGCTCAAGGCTGATTGGGGGAAGGTCAGCGTTAGACATAAGATTGATTGTTGATCTTCCTGAGGGTCATTATAAGGGTGCTCTAGCTGTAAAGCGATTTCCTTCAGAGGAGAAGTCTTGCGAGCTACCCAACCTCTCTTTAATTATTTGTTCTTTTAACCAAATGACCAGTCTTACATAATCTAGAAGACCATATATGTATGTGATATTTCTTTATTTGGTTATGTGGCATTGTCTGTTAATTCAACACCGCTGGCCACCCAAAGTCGTCTATTCTTGCAATTGCTATAACTCAATTTCATCCCTAGTTTATTTGAAAAGCTGAAGTTTTGATTCAAACGATCGAATATTCTTGTGCCGAAGCCATAGCCATAGCCATGTGTTCTTGTTTAAGTGTTACTTTTCTGGAAAGTCTGCTTCCTTTTGCTATTAAATTTTGTTTCAAATGGTTTATGTTTACCTAAAATGACGAAAGTTTCTTCTTGTATTTAAGCCTTGTTTTCCATTTGAAGTGTTTTAATAATTGGTTGTTTAAGCCCATAGGACTCTATTGTTTTGAGTGATAAATTCCTGCTATAATGCATAAAATGAGTTGTGTGACAGTCATTTAGAATTTATTTTGCCGTTTTAAGTTAAATTTCTGGTTTACGTTGCTCTTTGTTATCCCCCGAGTCATTCTAATGAGATTATTTGGTATTCTCGTATTGAAATCTGCTTGCTCTAGCTATAAACAGTGAGTTCTTTATCATATAAGGGTCATAGTATATCTTAATCAGCATAGTTCAACTACATATATATGTCAATGGTAGCTAAATCTTATAGATAAGTGTTGCACTATCTCTACATATATATCTCTTCTGATCTTCAAATGTAATGGAGAAAAACAAGTATTTTGTTGTCATTTCAAACCTGCTTTCTTTGTCATTTTTTTTTGGTCTTTCTGTAAGTTAATACTCTCCTTTATACGTGTTTTCAAGCTACTGTCTTAGAGCTATTTGTAGTGTTTCAAGATTAGGTACATTTCTTAAATAAAGTTATCTATCTTACATATCAATTAAACCGATTACGTGAGGGGACTTAAAACCTTAACCTCAGGAAGCAAAATAGCAGATACATGATACAAGCAATAAGGGGGTTGCCCTTGTCCCGAAGCCCACAAAAAGGTACTATGAAGTATGACCATAGAAGAATTTTAACAACTTTAGAATCCTCAGAAGCTCACAGACCTCAGCCTATTCCTTTTCTTTTGCTTCTGATTCTAAAGTTTATCATACCATTCAGATAATTTCCCTGAGTCATCGAAGGCATTTGGGAAGAGTTAGTGAAAATCATAGATGAGTCTTCTTTGGCGCCATATTTTGCCAAGGAGTCAGCAGTAGTGTTGACTTTCCTAAAACAGTGGACAACGGTAGCATTGTGGTTCTTCAGATTATTTTGGATCTCATCAATCTAGTGTTTACATATGCCATTTATCATATCCACCACCATCTTTGAGTCCATTTCTAAGATACTAGGGCCTCTTTTGTTTTTCCTTGCACCATTTGAGACCAAAAAGTGTTGTCTGTGTTTCAGCCAAGTGAAAGATCATAGACATAGTAAAGGCCATTATCAAGTTGCTTTGATGGTTCCTTAAAATACCTCCACCCCCTGCTTTGTTAGCCTTAGTCATCGAGCTCCCATCTGTGTTCAACTTAAAAAGTAGAATACATTCTTATGCTTACATAGTGTGTTCCAAGTGTTTGAAATTTTCCAGAAATGAATATAAAAGTAGAATATATTTTTACTTCTAAGTTTTTTTTTCCCTCGAATGAGAAACAATTAAATAGGGTGATTATGATTGATTAAAATCTGAGTTCTATCTTCGCTTTATTTAGTTGATTTACTTTTCCGAGATGGACTTGGTTTCTTTGTTGTTACCTTTATGACAACTTTGGTTTGTGTTCAATGGTCGCTCAAATTTATCCTCTGTTTGATCTTCCTTGAATGTATGCTGATTCACTAATTTGATGTGCTCATATTCGAGAACACAGTTTGAGTTTAATTAAGGATTTAAGAGTTCAATAAAGTAGATTTCGGTAGCTAGTTTTATTTATCATCTGCTATGAATTTCATTCCAACCAAGAGTTACTTACATATGAATAAGATTACTAGTAGCAATACTTTTGAAAATAAGTGATGAACAATTTCCTTAAATTTTCATTGAATGTTAAATTCAGTATGCTAATCTCTCTTACAGATACTAATTTTCTGCTCTTTGTTATTTTTACATGTTATACTGTTGTTCGATTCTGCTGGACTCACTACTTTTCTGATGCATATACAAGCCCAATATACGTATTTTTTTTTTATAACTTACATAAATCTCATATTGTAAGGATCAAACTTACAATCCATCCCTACTCTTTTTTAATTTCCAAAAATCCCTTAAAATCAATGTTATTTGGATACATTAAAATTTAAATTTGATACATTAAAACAAATTCAATTACACTTTTAAAGGAAAGAGAATATAAAATTGATTGTGAGTTCCCCAAATCACGCTAATCTAATTGATTTCAATCTCTTCCAAATCATAATAGATTCTAAACAAAATTTAAATTTTCTTCTCTCAATTCTCTTCCAAATCCGCCCACCTTCAATTCAAAATTCAATTTTCCTTCTCTCAATTCTATTCCAAATTCGTTTGGCTTCAAACAATTCAAATTTTCTTCTTTCAATTCTTACTCAAATCGTAATAGATTAAAAAAGTCAAAAACAATAGGCGATACATGATGAATACATTCAAGAATCTGCAAAACCAAGTTGAGTTATGAACGATACATAAGTGATAGATTTCAAATTTCTTCTCCCAATTCATCGAAGATCCTTTCAATTTTGATTCAAAATTATCAAAAAAAATTGGGAAGATACACCATGAATGTTTTGATTTTGCGGAGACAATGAAGAATATGGAAAAAAAAGATCTAACATTCAAGAATTTGGAAAAAATATGAGCCTCGATTTGCAATGTATAAAATAGATTAGAGCTTTAATTTCATAGTAGAATAGATCTGACTATCAGAATTCAAATGTATGGAATTACATATATTGAGTTGTTAATTCGTTTTTTTATTTGTGTTTTCGAGATTACTATACAATGTGATACTTTAATATTTATGTTTCTTGTATAAATTGACAAGTACTATACTCCTATTAATTAGATACATTAAATAAGTAATTTTGCATTTAAAGTGTTTGCTTAGAGATGAACAGGTTAATGTGTGATACATGTAATATTAATTTAAATTATTGTATCATGACCAAATGTTTAGCATGATACATTACTATTTTTGTATCTTGTTGTTTTTGTGAAATACTATACTTTATAGATGATACATTATACATGTAATTTGTAAAAACATCAAAATATTCAAGGAGGGTATGTATCAGATTATAGTTATATTTTGTACATGATACTAAGTATAAGTTTAGTTGTTTGATTGTTTGTGATTGATACATAGAAATAAATGTTTTATGGAATGTATCACTAATTTCTTTAATTTTAACAGGTTGTTGCATAAATATGCAATTGTGGAAGATTTCAAGTTAATAAGATACATTTTTTTTATATAATATATTATTTTGTAGGTGATAATAATGTACTTGATACAATAAGGTTGTGAAAGAAAAGTGTATGTAAGCTGAAATAAAGGGTATCTATAAATGTATCATTTTGTAGTTGATAATGTATTTAATACAATAAGATTATCAGTTTTTATGTATTTATGTATCAAGATACGTAATTTGATAAACTGTGTTTTATCAAAATAAACGAGATACATTGAAAATCAAGTATCAAATGAGTAGAATAAAAAACAAGTGTAGCAGTGATGTATCGAATCAGTAATAACACTAACAAAGACTAATTTAAGAATCAAAATAAACGAGATACATTGTGTTTTTGACAGTGATGATCGTGTAATGACATATCCAACTTTTTCCTTCTCTTTTTTGAACGTTTTTTTCAATGGTAGATTTAGAACTCGGACATGTATAAACATTGCAAATCACATAAGATTTTCTAGTTTTTGATTTATAACATTAAATCTCTAACAATATGTATGAAATAATTAAAATATTATTTAAAAATAAAATAATCAAATACAGAAAAAAAAATTAAACGACAAAATATTTTTCCATAAATATAGTAATTTGTGATTGATAAGGTATATCAATCAATTGATTTTTTTTCTATTAGTTGGTTTTTATTTTTGTTGTTATCCTTCTTCCTAGTTCTTTCTTCCACATTATTCTCAATCGGTTAGTAAAAAAATTTAAAATTTCACCACCAAAAAGTAAAAGAGTTTTTTCATAATTTAGGTCAACATGTAATTTTTTTCTGATTCAATCAGTTTATTATTTATTTATTTTTTACTTTTTTTATAGGTTTTTTGCTTTGATCTTGTTTTTAATTTTCTTAATCTGAAATTTGATTTTTTAGAAATAAGAATTTTGATTTTTGAAAATTTAATTTCGTTTTTACTTTTTTTTTTTTAATTATGATCTGGAACTTTTGAGAAATAAAAAAAAAATCTGAAATTTTGATTTCATTTTTGGTGTGCTATAGGGAGTGATTTGTGGAGTGAAATGAGGAAGGGATAAGCATTAGTTTTGGGAGTTAAAATTTATGTATCATTTGAGATTTGGGAGTAGAATAAGGGATTTTGGAAAATTTTAAAACTGGTAGGGAATAATGGAAATTATGAAAATAAAAGGTGTGTATATAGGTAATTTATCCTTTATTTTTTCCGCTAAAGCTCCTGCCAAGTTCAGCTAATATTTAGTTAAAGGGGCCGTAATAAAGCAGCAACAGAAGCAGAATTTGGGCTAAAGCCCTAAACATATACCTGCAGATTACAACAATTTCAGCCCCAATATAGGCTGAAGTCAAATTGTCTTCTTATTATTATTGTGATCACTAACAATATTGTGAATAGTTTTTGAATAACAAAGATCGAATATGGGCTGAAGTCAAATTTTGAAATATAGTATTTACTTTAGGCAAACTTAGGACTTTGTAAGATGACTTAAATTTCTTGTATCCGTTCGTAGTTGTTAAACGAGGTTCCCTTAATCCAAGTTTTTGAATTTGAACTGACCCTTTACTTCAACATTTAAATTCAGATTAAGTTGTTAAGTTACAATTATTTTTGAGATTTTAATATTTAATTATTTTTTAACTTGAAATAATATGAATATATAAGTTTTGACACTATGTTTCTGTAAGTATATTCTTTTTGGTGATTAAGTGTTCAGTCGATTAGTTGGACAATGGCTGAATTACTTGAAGACGAATCAGATAATCATATTCATTTGAAAGAAACAAGATACGTACATAGTAGTACTATTTTCATAATCTGATAATAACTACTGGGAATACAATACAACGTAATAGTTGTTCAAGATAAATCTAGGTAATGAGGGATATTGGCGGGAATCCACTGGTCACTGCTTATAAAGTTCTAACCGTGAAATCTGATGCAATATTAGGATCCGTAGTGACGGATGCCCATGTCACACGTCCTTTCGTGACAACACCCGGGCCCTCTATTCTTATACTCCAGATAATATGGCCGGCGGCTAACAATAGATTTATTTGCCGATCCAATCCACTCAACCCATCCTCTAGGATCTATCAAGTTATCGATATAACTTTCCATTATCACAGTCCTAGAAAATATACCCCATGGCCTACCTAAAAATGTCGTGACGTTGTTCAATTTCTCCAAATCGCGGGTTGCCTTTATAGTGCAGTTTTGAAGCACTATTCCAGTTGGTAAGGACTCAAGCTCTCTATGCTGCGCTGTGATTATGTTATATTGCCTCGCCATTGGAGTGCGAGCTTCAATCAAGCAATTTTGGAACACGGCTGTTGCATCACCACATATAGAATCTATGGTGCCATAGATTTCACAATCGTGGTAGAACTGACGTTGCCTTTTCACATACAAGGTGTCTTGATACCCGTCGAAACGACATTTATAAAAGGACACCAAATCTACATCAACTTGTAATGCCACAACCTGATGTTTTATGGGTCCGAAATTATTCCTAAAAGTTATGTATTGGGCTATGAAGCCATTGCCAGCGACCCCTGCAAATTAAATAAGAAGAAACAATTATAATTCATCAAAATTAATAAAACTTATGTATATATAGAGAGAGGGGCTTACCGACGGTTTGGTGTCATAGGTTTGGTTGCCATCGACAAAACTTCTGTTACTCGTTATTATCGTAGTATCCATCCCTTCTCCAATCAGGAATATATTAGCCTTCTTTTTATCAACTCTAATATATTCCTGATACGTGCCTTTCTTAATTTTTATGAAGAATGGCTTGATACTGTGATCAGGGGTCGCCAATATTGCTTCATCAATTGTGTTGAAATTTCTGGTTCCATCTTTAGAAACAACCACGTTATAAGGTGTTTCCGTTATCAATTGACTTTGAACACATAAAACTATAGTTGCAGAGATAAACAACGTCATTATATTCCCTGCATTAAAAAAATTAAAAAAACTGATGAGTTTACGGACAAGAATTATAGCTACAGTCTAGAGATATGGAAGAAGGATACCACAAAAATCATCCATGGCCATTGCAAAGATGATGAACGAAAAAGAAGTGAAATTTTTTGAGTCACTGAAGGTGACAAGTATGCAACAATTCTTCTTGGTAGTGAAAGAGTTCTACTATTTCTTAATATTGTAGTATTGTCCAAGCTTAACAAAATCCCCCTCCTTTATATTGTAGTAAAGCTGTACTTTTTCTCGCATGTTTTTATTGTAAAATGTCATTTTTAAAGGTTCTTTTGGACAACTAAATGTCATCTTTATTGAATTGAATTTTTCTACCATTTGTACAATTACTTACCTAGGTAATATATAATTGTAGTAACATTTTAATCCTTAACTTAGTTATGGTAACGCTTTCTTCTTATTATCTTTTCTTATTTGGAGGGAATCAACTTGTGACTTTTATGAAAATTACATTTTGTGAAGATACAATCTTGTGCTTTCTTCATTTCTTTTTAAATGATATTTTACCTTTTGTAATATTTTTCGAAATTAGTGACTTTTTTTAAGATATCAAGAAGATATTATTTTTTGTTTTTTTCTTCAAAGTTATTTTTTACCTACAACGCACAAGAATTTTTTTTAAGAAACTAGACAGAGAAGGGAAAATGAGAAGGAATTACATGTTATAAATGACAACATGAAAGCGTAAATTAAAGCATTAGTCTTTCCTTTTGTATCCACCTTCGATTTATCCTCTTGTAATCGTTTCGTATTTAAATTTTTATATTTTGAATTACTTAATAAAAACTTTTGTCTGACGAGGACTGCTTGATGCACCAAAAAATCATATTAACCTTTAGATAGCTGATTACAAATAAAAAAGTCTAAGAATTTTCTTAGTACAATTCCGTAATCTTTCTCCTTTCTACGCCATGTTGTTAAGATGTTAAGCACCGTACGATCTTAAAGTTGTAGGTTCGAATCATCAAAGAAGCAAAAAGATAATAGTGTGTTAATACTTATGTCCATTATACTTGTAGTAACGTGGCTTTCATTGCATTCTATATTTTTAATTGAACTCGTTGCTTTTTTAACCCCTCATGTCAATACGATTTATTAATTTACTCCATAACTTTTCATCTTTTTATAGTATCACTCTTTATATTACTAGTTTAAAAAAAACTCTTTACTTGCACTTTAATTTCAACTTTTGCACCCATCCGAGAATTGAGTTGTTGGATAACTCAAAAAAAAGATTAGTTGAAGTGCAAATATCCAAACAAAATACAAGTTGGAGTGAGTCACTATACGTTACCTGATGTGAGGCTAACATACATATTTTTAATCATTATTTACCTCACATTTAATATTTATATCTATTTTTTTTGAGTCTGGATTTTATGAATTGTGCTAAAAAGTATATTTTATTTGTAAAATTAAATTGGTGGAAAAATAAAGAAGTTTGAAGCTAAAAATAATTAAAAATAAAAAATTGAAGAAAGAAAATCAAGCAAACAACTTAATGAATTAAAGTGAACATTTTATTAATATTTATATATGCAGAAGTTGGCGAGAAAGTACAGAACTGCACCACATAGGAGTTGTGCCACGTGGCAGCATCTCAAGAATTCCCAATTTGCGGCGGTGGACGAAGCACTGTTTACGCAGGAATCCAATTCCCTTAAAGGTTTTGGGTTCCCAATTTGTTTTGGACTCAATTATTTTATTTAGAATTTTTTTATATCTATAAATAGTTCATAAGAATAATTATTGAGGGAGGAGGATGAATGTAGAAAATAACTTTTGATTTAGGATTTTATCTTTTCTTTCTCTTTTAATTATTTTACATCTTTTCTTTGAATGATTCGTTGTAATTGCTTTATGTCTATGTGGAGTTAAACTTCTCGTTTTTGGATTATATTTACTTACAATATGATTGTTTAGTGATTTTGATTCGGCATGATTTGTTTATCATATTAGTTGTTCTTATATTCTTGTGATTACTATTTTGATGCTTGATCACCATTGAAATAAACATACTGTCCGAATTGAACTCGGGAGAAGAATAAGATGATAGAACGTGGCATATAAAGAGCATGATTTTCTCTTAATAATTAGGGTTAATTTGTAACTAGGATAGGGATATACCTAGAAACCATGCTTGGTCACTATATAGGAAGAAATCGTAATGCTCGGTACTTGGTCCAATCTATCCCCGCTCAACGATGTAGTTAGGTTGTCATTTATCGTAGGCGATTAGAGGTCGGGAGACCATGATCATACATTCAACCTTGTGAATCAATAACTAGATAATCAAATAAGTTGATGAAATTGATGCTAAACATGATTGTTAGTTAAATTATAATCCTAGATCGATTCATTCATTGATTGTGTAAACATCTATCTTTTCTTAGTTAATTGCTTTTTAGTTATTATCTTTATTTTTAGTTTAGTTAATATATTCATCTTTTGAAATCCTCTCCTTAAATAAATAATTAGAATTAATATACTTTAGTAAGAATAATTATTTGACAAGTCCTTTGGGTTCGATAATCCGGTTCTTTTAAGAACCACTATATTACTTGTGCGACCGCGTATACTTGCGTGTGCAATCGTCAAATTAGTAATGTTTTGCTCCATTTTTAACATTCTTATTTTTGAATTTATGCATATGATGTACATCAAGTGATTCAGAAAAATTGGTACTGTGATTCAGAGACTAATCAAAGAAATATTTTTGCTTCTGTGGTTAAGGGTGTTCTTTTGAACTTTTTGTCCCTAATTCTTTTTTTCTGTTGCATGGGGAGTTTGTTTTGAGAGTGTTGAGAATTATTGCTTGATGTAAGGTGTGGTATTTCAATGCATTAGTTGGTTGTTCTTGCTATGTTTACTGAGTTTTATTTTTATGCTATCATCAGGCAAGCCTAGGAGGCACCTTCTTCAGAGTGGTTGGAGTGTCTTTGTAAGTTTGAAAAGGCTTGTTGCAGGGGATGCATTCATATTTCTTAGGTTAGCATTGACATACTGTCTCTTTTTTCCATTCTCTCTGTGTTCATTAAATTCTGTAATGTTGGTCGCTCTATTGCTCTATTGTTAAACGTGAGAATGGGGAGCTTTGCGTGGAGTCTGACGTGCCATGAGACAGCAGGGTAATGCTCCATCATCAGTGATATCCAGTCATATCATGCATCTTAGTGTCCTTGCTACAACTTGGCAAGCCATTCAGACGAAAACACTGTTCACAGTATATTACAAACCAAGGTAAGTGATTCAAAGAGCCAGGGAAAAATAGTTTAAGCTTGTTCCATAAATTGAGATCTATATGATGAATGAATTTGACTTTGTTACCTACTTATTGCTCTGGGATTTCCCTTCCTCGCCGCTTTAGTATTATGTATTATAGGACGAGCCCTGCTGAGTTTATAGTCCCATATGATCAGTATATGAACTCTCTGAAAAATAATTACTCCTTCGGGATGAGGTTTAAAATGAGGTTTGAAGGTGAAGAAGCTCCAGAATAGAGGTATATTAGCAGCACTAGAAGGATCATTTTCCATCTTTTTTTTTTGAGAAAAGGGTAACCTTAGAAGGATCATTTTCCATCTTTTGTATTACATGTGATTCTACGTGGTTTAGACTTTGATATTAATCAAGCATATTTGTGTTATGCATTTTCGAATCAAATTCATACTATATTTGGTGATGTTTTGCTTTAAATAAATTACATTTCTAACCCCTGATTCTGTTGTTTACTCCAAAATCTTAGAGAGTTTCAATAAATTTCAACATGTGTGCTTAATCGTCATTCAATTGGAAAATAAGGATAGTTGTGTCATTTCAACTTCTCAAACTAATAAGCCAACTAAGGGTACAAAAATAAAAAATGCAAATCTGGATTAACCCAACCCCAAAATACTTCATGATCAATCAAGCATCTGCATGCCCCGAATAACCAAATTTCAGGTTTAAAATTTCAACCTTATGTTATAGTGTAATAAAGAATATGGATTAGTATTGTTATTATTATTCTAAACATTTTCTATGTGTATTTCTCCTTGTATTTACCCTCATCTAATCTCATATTACATGTCTTCCTGGATGATCTCTTATCAGCATAACTTAATTCTCATTAGAAACAAAATCAGCAATCTACATGCTTCTATTTTGTGCATCTATATCTCTCACTACTTCCTGCATTCAAAATTTCAACTAACTCCTGTACTTTAATTTTTTTTATCGGTGAAAAGCCATGCAGCCATGTGGCCTACATTTTGCAATATGATTGGAGCCATTTTGTCCAGGCAATGTCAATCACTCAAATGTTGTCTTACAATCTCACTCACAACAAGAAAAACAACACTTCGGCTAATCTCCAAGATAGCACATCCCTTTCCTTTTGCTTATGTGAATAAAATGTACATACCTATAAAACTAGGCTTCACACTTGCTATGTATTTAATATACAATATTCATATATCTATGTGTCACACTTGCTCCAGGTAAGGTTTTACATGTTTCAATTGAGATTTTTTTTCCATCATCTTCCTTTTCGTCAAAGTTGAAGTTCCAAATTTGATCTGGGTGTGTGAATGTTCGCTTATTTTTCCATTTGGGATTGTTATTGATGTTGGATTATCCTTTTGGTTGGGTGATTAAGTTTGTTCTAGGTGTGTGATATACCAAATTTGATTTGGGTATGTGAAATTTGCTTCTTTTTCCATGTTACAAAAGTCCCAATAATTTTAATCCGTATGCTTTCAATATTTGTTGGGTGATTATGGTTTCCGTGTTGTATTTTGAATTCCCGTATCAGATTTCTGGTTGTCTTCCTCTGTTCATATATAAAAAACCCATATATTCTCACATGCAGTAAATTTTGGTTGTCTTTTGTCAGATGTAATATTAGTTTGGTCTTCCAATTTCACTTTGTGGTTTATTTTAGTTTGATTTTCTTTATCAAAACTCTTTTCAACTTCCTCCGTTCATATATGGTTTTTTCCATCTGAATTAATTTTCTGGGAGTCAGCAGAACCAGCAACTTCAGGTCATGGTAAATGTTGCAATTGGAAAAATATGACTTGCCACCTCTTGAGTTTCCTTCTTTTAATGTGAATATGTATTTTAATTTCCCTGCTAACTCTGTCCATCTGATAGATTCCCCCTTGGAACTTCTTATTCCCTCTAAACATACGCCAAAAGAAATTTGCAAATCTCATTGGACTCTCATCTGATCATGTCCTTGGAATAGGAGGGCCTCTTTAACTTGGTATAAATGAGTTTTGGGTAGTTGAGGAGTAGAAGGTTCGAAAACATATTTATTCTGATTCAGATCCCTTATTTATTTGTGGTGCACCAATGTAATCCTAGGACGTATAGAGGATTGAGGGGTATTTGTACAATATTTTTTTGTAGGTTCTTTACTTTTTGTTATACCTAAATATGGACAATTTTGGCTATACCTTAGCCCCCACTAAGTAAGACGTGCCACATGAAATGAACAAGGAATAGAGTAGCTCTCTCTCACTATATGTTCTGCTAGGTAAGATGTGCGATCTAAACTTTGTATGAAAATAACTCCTATTCCAGTATGATGCAGTTGAGTTGGATGACCGTTTGACATTTGTAAAGGAGCCAGTTGCCATTCTAGCCAGAGATGTGAGAAGATTGCGCTCGAGAGCCATTCCTGTTGTTAAGATCCGTTGGAGGCATCTTCCAGTCGAGGAGGCTACCTGGGAGACAGAGCAGGAGATGCGAGAGCAGTTTCCCTGCTTGTTTTAGTCTTCAAGTACTTCTTGACCCTTACTTTCGCGGATGAAAGTCCTTTTTAGTAGTGGTAATGACCCTCCTGGTCATTTATGTGTTTTTCCTTCTGTGTGTCATTTAGAGCGTTCCTGTAGCGACCCCAAGTCATCTATGACTTGCTGGGACTGACAGTTCGGTCACCTGGTCGTTCGTTTGGTTATTGTGCGAGTTTTAGTGTTTTTGGAGCTTATGAACCTTGAACGATAATTTTTTATCAAAAGTTCAAGAAGATGACATCTGAATCCAATTCTGACATTCCATTAGCTTCGGAAGGGTCATTTTAGACTAGTAGCATGGTCGGCATGACTCCTGAGGTTTTCAGTGTGATTTAGTGCGATTAGGCATTTTAACTTTAAGTTTAAGCCTAAGTTTGACTTTAGTCAACATTCTGAATAAACACGCTCGGATGAGAATTCCATCAGTGCGGTTAGCTCCGGAATGTCGAGTTTGGTCTAGATTGACCCTTCTTTTGTGTCCCGATAGTGCAAAGGAAAACCTTGCTTACATTAGATAACCTGTGAATGCATTGCTGCACAACCAGTAAAAGAACAATAAATATAGTCAATACAGAAGCAACAAACCATGTTGGTATCAAGGCCGATGAACGAAGTTCTTTATCCAAATGTTTTTGTAACTAATCTACCAGAACTTCAAATTTATTAACTTCAAATCAAATCAAACTCTACTAATTACAGAAAAAAAATCAAAATTCTTTGTCAGTTCACTTGACTGATAAGTTTTGCTGGCAACATAAAACTTAGCCTTTCTTGCATTTCCAATAGTACAATAGATCAAGAATCATCCAACAAAGACTTAACTTTCAAAAAGATGTTTTGACTGTGATTTAGACTCAAACCAGCTAGCCAAAAAAAAGCAGAAAAAGAAGCAAATTAAAAGATAAAAACAGTGTGGTCATTTGATAGTTGGTATATAGCTATAAAGGAAAAGATGATTACTTTGTTTTTGTATTAAATATTAATTGATGTACATGTCTTAACATCTCGAGGCTTAGATGACAATTTTCAGTTTTGAAAAGTTGGGAAGTAAAATTGTACTTACTGATAGTCGATGATGATGAATTCTTGAATTCTGCTCCCATTTGAGGCATATGATGGAGGGCTACCATTTATCACGAGGGCAAGAATATCTTGTAGAAAGTAAAGAGTTATTAGTAAGTTAGAATAGTTATGAAAAATGGATTATATGTGTGGTAAGTATAGTGTAAAATATTTTGAGAAGTACCTAATTCAAAGCCTATAGCTTGATAGTCGAAACTGTCAAACGATGTAGCTTTTAGCAGCGTTGGTGGCAGCAATGGTGGTTCAGGGGGTATAACCTGATCTATTGGTTCAACAATTGTGCCCTTATCAATTGTCCAGGTGAATTGATGAAGAGGATTTCCGTACGTCTTGGTTGAGTCGGAGACAAATGCCCCCGATAACAAATATGTTTGGAAAGGAACAAACTCATTTACATAATGCGTGATATTTGTACCGTACATGATAACTTGTATTTGAGTTTCCTATGAGAAATTTAATGAAGTTAGAAAAATATAACGTAACCGAAATAACAGATAGTTAGTATAGACATTCAAATGTTGAGAAAAGTTATTTTTCATAGGGTATATAAAATTTAAAGCATATGAGTATGGGTGGAAGTTTACCCACGGACGTGATATGTAAATCCTATGATGAGCTAGTGATCAAAATGGTTTAATCAACAGAATGAGGATTACAACAAAATATGTAACTATTGATTTTGCAGACAATTATTTAAGCAACATAGCAACAACATTAAGCAACACTCTTAGCACAAAAACTAATTCTCAAAATCAGTTCACAGACTTATGAGGTTTTTCTGTGCGTTCACAAAATCAGTTGACAGACGATTTTGCTAAGCATCTATCCTTCCTCACTATTTGTATAATATTTCACTTATTCTATGATCTCTCAGCACTGGTCGTTCCTGAATATTTGCATGAGACTTCGCTTATCCTATGTCATCTTAAGCCTTAGGCAACAATGCTTTCAAAGCAACAATTGCATTTCTTAAATGGATTGGTATCCACACAGATTTCAATTCAATTTTCCCTAAATTTCACAAAGAAAATCAACAACATCGAACCCAAACAGTAACTTCCCTATAACACAAATTATGCCTACAAAACAAAGAAGAGTAAAATGTAGATTTAGAGTGACAACAAGTGTTCCACATCAAAACTCACAAGCAACAGAACATAACTCCAACGTGGAATCAAATCAATCAATAGCCAAATTTAACTAAAAAGAAACTTCAGAATTCAACTTTCCCTAAATTCTACAAAGAAAACCAACAACATTTAACCTAATCTGTAACTTTCCTATGACACAAATTATGTCTATAAAACAAAGAAGAGTAAAATGTAGATTTAGAGTGACAACAAGTGCTCCACATCAAAACTCACAAGCAACAATATTTCAACTAAGTAGAAGAACGTTGAATTGAAAATAAATGAATGAAGACATATTACAGCCAGTAAAAAGAAAACTAAAAATGGTATGCAACATATCTATTTGACTACAAAATGATTTGACCCATCTCACACCCAGGTACCAAGAAAATGTTTTTACTTTGATGAGAATCGTATCAGTGAGATCAATAACTGCATAACCACAATGTCCTTGTTATAAAATCTCTTACGTTATCCAGTATGCAATAAATATATTTTGGTTTATAAAAAGATGGTACCACTGAAATACTTCGGGTTCACAAGGTCACAGATTATGCAGGATTGACTATTTTACCGAACATATGTACCGTAGTAATGTTTCTAGAGTTGCCTATGAGCAATTATGGCATCTCTAATTATAGTTATCACTTATTAGTAATGTACATTGGATGAAATGTAAAGAGATGCGTCAGGGGCTTTGTTGGAATGTATGCGTCCACGTATATCAATGGGACCAGGTCCTCGGCACAGTTGCAAAACAAGTAGTAAAGTAAATGCTAAAGTTAAAGATTGCACGACCAATTTTACGTGGAAACCTCCTTGCTCAAGGGAGTAAAACCACGACCTGGCCTGCCAGGACATTTCAAACTGTTTTCACTAATCTTCTCAAGCAAAAGTAAAAGCTAGTTTACAAACTGAGATTAGCCTACTAATCCCAACTCTAAGCAATACCTCCTATTACTTAGATAAGCCAGAGCAGATACAACACTGCCCACTAAGCTATCACCCCTAGATAACTTAGACTTTGCTAAGCGGATACCACACCACGAAATCAACTAGCTCCTAGATGACTTAGAATTTGACTAAGCAGCAAACAATACTGCCCACTAAATCAGTTAGCCTCAACTGACTTAGACTTTTACAACGAACACAAGAATCTGAATACTTTATAGATTAGGAACAAATTGACAATATAAGCACGGAAGTAAAACTCCTAAGACACACTCTAACGCTTGCAGCTCGATCAGGTCCTTGTTGTGCTTGCCTGAGAATACTTCACCAAGATAGTCTTTGCTTGTATACTTGAGAATTTTCAAGATGCAAAAACCTATAAAATGATAGACACAAAATTCAAACTCAACAAAGATGCTTCAGCACTTTATCAGATCCATTTGTTGAGTGTGAGTATTGTTCTACCTTAAAGATGGCTTTTTCCTTTTAAGCTTGTGAGTTTTTGTTTGCCAAAATCTTGAGTTTGTGTTTTGTTGGAAGAGACTATATTAAAATGAACACAAACTCCTTGGGACCGCCCATTAGCGGAGAGCCTGCTGTTTAGAAAAGCTGTGCACTTACCACATCAGAAGTGGCAGCTTTTCTGATAGCTGTCTTGTCGTCCTTTCACATCGCAGTCTTGCAGGGACCAGGTCCCTTGCAAACTTCTCTTAGTAAGTTCTTGAGAATACGTGCTGGCTCTCTCCTTTTGAATGAATGAATTAGTTTGTTGTTTTTCCTTGGATATGTTTAGACATGAAAAATTATTATCCAATGAACAAGCAACCTCGTCGCTTCTGATTGGTGGAGTACTCTGCAGCTTCACCAACTTTCTGACGCAGACAGCTTTCCAGCTGTACAACACTTTGACCACTGGACGAGTATTTATACTCTGCAGAGAACCAGGTCCCTGCACTTGTGAGGAGATCATCAAAACATTAAGGAACATAATCACTTATCAATTTCCCCCTTTTTGATGATGACAAGCAACCTACATAGATCCTCACGTGAGTGAAAAAACATTCATTCAAATACATACTAATTCCACATTTGTTCAGTGCAACAATGTTCCCCCTTAGTATGTCCCCTCTTAGTTCAATGCCCTTAATTCCACAGCCAACCTTTACAACAAACTTCCCCCTTTTGACATCATTGAAGAGGTGAAGCAGTAAACATATTCAAGTTAAATGCAAGGCAATAAAGAATTCAGGGCCTTGGGCCACACAGAACATGTGTGTGTAAGCATTAAGAGAATATTAAGCCACACATGAACATGGCAAAAACATAAATAGCATTAGATCACAAATACTGACCACTGTAGTCAGTCAAAACAACACAAAGCCACAAGAGTTTTAATCAGGATTGAAGAACAAAGAGGGAAACTAGGGAAACAAGACACTTTTAGGATGAATGGGGAAGGGGATTGAGGGTGTGTATAAACAGAGACAAATGCTCATTTGCATCCTCATGAGACTTGATAAGCTGCATGTTGAGAGCCTTAACTTCATCACTGGGTGAGGCATTTGTCTTTAGCAGCCTTTCATTTTCATCCCTCAATTTTTGCAACACCTGCTCATTTCCATCGCTGGTACCAGGTCCCCTCGAAACCGCCTTCTGTAATTCAGACCTCAGTGAAGTGATTTCAATCTCCTTGTTATTCAGAATCTCAGTAAGATCAGTCACTTCCCGTTTAAGAGCAGCCTGCTACTCTAGAACATCTGCCACTTGAGATCTGCCCCTAGCTTTTCTTTCAACACACTCACATTCCAGCATAATGGCAGGGAGGTTGATCTCTTCAAGTTCATCAAGCTTGTCCATGAGAAAAAGATCAGCAACAGATGCCACTATTCTCTTTTCAGTTCTGGGCACTAACACCTTGTTGATGAACTCAAAAAGCAATTGATATTCCCTTTTGAGAAACCTTTTCGGTAACCCTACATTCTTGACATCTCCACGTTTTGTGGCAAGTTTTGTGAAGCCACTGGATGGTTTACAACCTTCGATCGTTCAAATTCCTTCCACAGGAACCCTTAAAATGATCCCCAATATTTCTTTATCCAGACATATTTCAACATTCCTGACAGTAGTCGCGATTCCACCACTTTCTAGAAGTTTCATTTTGTAGAAAAATTCACGCACCTCAGGTTCGTGCAAGTACGGAACTGGTGGTTCAAAGAGATGGTTCCAACCTTGAATGGAGACAACATCAAAAAGATTTGACATGCCAAATTTGATTAGGATGTCAGGGTCAAAGACTCTGCCATTCAAAACCTTTTGGTTCTCCATTGCCGTTATCCGCTCCTTCCTTATTATTTCCTTTTCTTCACTTTGTTTTTGCACCCTAGGACCTGGTCCCTTTATGAGTTTTAATTTTCAGCCACCTGTTTTCTAACTTTCTCCCTTTTCACAGGAGATTTCTTTGCAGCCTTCTGGAGTAGAAAAAGAGAAGTTGAATGAACTAGGGTTTTCAACTTCGTGGGAGATAGGGATCTTTGAAGAAGAATTAGAGTTAGGCATTTTTAGAAAGAGAGAAAAGCTTTGGAAAGGGGATTAGTGAATTTCAACAAGAATTGTTTGATGAGATTTTATAATTTGATTCACTAAAAGAAGTAGTATATAAAACCAAAAAGACATCGGGTCCCCAACAGTAGCGACCTTTGGTTTAAAAGCAAAAAGTGAAACTAACACGATGAATAGGCGAGGGACACGTGGCAGTGATGTTGACATACAGACAGTGTAGCGTAAGTGATACTAACCTCAGGAGGACCAGGTCCCCTTTTCAGTTTGAAACCCTGTCTGTATGATTTAATCTTCCCTTCAGCTAGACACACCATGAGTGTATACCTGCATTAAGGTACCAGAAGTGAATTCTTAAGTGACAAACATTAAAACAAGTATAGATACCTGCCCTCCGTAACATAATCAAAATAGAAGAATTTTGTGCAAACTTGTCAAGGAATCAAGTAATCTTGTGCATCCCCAGCCTCATCTTGTTTTTTAATGAAACATTCTTTACTCAATGACTTTGTAAAGATACCAGTCAGCTGGTCTTCAGTCTTACAGAACTTCATCACCACATTTTGCTTCTCAACATTGTCCCTCAGGAAATCAGTGATGATCCAAGAAAATGTTCCATGCCTGATGTACTCTTTCGATCTACAAGAAAGCCTGCATAGTCAGCATCTGCAAAACCAATTAGATCAAGTGAGCCACCTGTTAGGTAGAAGAGGACCAGGTCCTGAGTTCCCTTCAAGTATCTCAAGATACGTTTAGCTGCCTTTAGATGAGATTCTTTTGATGTTGTTTGAAATCTTGCACTCATCCCTACACTGAACACTATGTCTAGCCTGCTTGCAGTGTGAGGTATAGAAGTGACCCTATTATTCCCCTATACATAGTCTGATTTACCTTAACTCCATCTTCATCTAAGTCAAGCTTCACACTTGTGCTTATGGGAGTGTCAAGAACTTTTACCTCAATTAGATTGAACTTTCGAAGCAGTTCCTTGTTGTATTTCTCTTGACATATAGAGGTACCCTGAACGGACTGTTTGATTTACAGGCCTAGGAAGAAAGTGAGTTTTTCCTGTCATGCTCATTTCAAACTCACTGCTCATCAGATCAACAAATTCCTTGCAAAGTAAATATGTAGTGACTCCAAAAATGATATCATCTATATAAACCTACACAATCAACAACTCCTTTCCTCTGGTTTTCAAGAACAGAGAATTATCAATTTTACCTCTTTTGAACCCATTTGCAAGAAGAAATATTGACAGGCGTTCATACCAAGCTGTGGGAGCTTGTTTCAACCCATACGGAGCCTTGTCTAACTTCAACACATGATTTGGCAGTTCTGTATCTTCAAAGATTGGGGGCTGTTTGACATGCACTTCTTCCTTTAGATTCTCATTCAAGAAGGCACTCTTGACATCCATTTGAAAGAGCTTAAATTCCATATGAGCAGCAAATGCTATCAGAAATCTGATGGCTTCCATTCTGGCTATAGGAGCAAAAGTCTCATCATAGTCAATCCCCTCCTCTTGGTTGTACCCCTGCACCACAAGCCTTGACTTTTTCTAGTAATGGTTTCATGCTCATCAACTTTGTTTCTGAAGACCCATCTTGTTCCAAAAACTGTTCTGTTGATAGGTCGGGGGACCAGGTGCCACACTTTGCTCCTCTCAAAGTGATGGAGTTCTTCTTGCAATGATGTTACCCAATCTGCATCTTGTAGAGCTTCCTTGATGTTCCTTGGTTCAATGGATGACATAAAGACTAAATATGCAACTAGATTTCTTGTCTTGGATCTAGTTTGAATTCCAGAGTCAAGTGGAGAGATGAGATTGTCCAATGGATGTAAGAATTGATGTTTCCATCTGGACTTTCTGATCAACTCTTCTTCGATTTCAGCATCAAATTTAGCATCATCAACTTCATGATGAACCTTCTGGGTAGTATTAGAGGGACCAGGTGCTCCTGTGAGATCTGCAACAATTTCCTTTGCAACCTATTTGTTTCCAGGATTTAGGATATCATTGTCTTCCTTTTCCTTGATCAACTCCTCCATCTCATGGTCTCCCTTTTGATCATCAATTTTCTCAGATTCATCGAATGTCACATAAATGCTCTCTTCGACACATAGAGTTTCTGGTAGAAGAGTATCCTACAAACACACCTTCATCACTCCTTCTCTGCTTTGAATTCTGACAGGTTCACACAAATCCATGTGGAGAAGTTCCAAAGGTTTGGTAGTGCTCACACCCTTCTTTGCCTTGAAAGAAGATCTTGTTTGTTTGCCTTTTGCACAGGCGTCACAAACTTTGTCATTTGAGAACTTCAACTTTGGTAGTCTGCGGACCAGGTCCCCTGCAACAAGCTTGTTAAGTAAAGAGGTACTTACATGACCCAGTCGTCTATGCCAAAGATTTGCATCATCAGTTTGAGCACTCAGACATGACAAGCTGTCTTCTTCAATAGAATCAAGATCAACAACATACACATTCTTAACTCTTTTTGCAGACATTACAATTTTCTTAATTGCATAGTTTGTAACCACACACCCTTCAGATATGAACTTGACTTCATTTTTCCTTGTCGCAAATTTGATACACACTTAATATATTAAACTTTAGACTATCCACATAGTGTACACTGTCTATGGAATGATCTGCAGTTCTTCCTATCTTGCCAATACCAAGAATAATACCTTTCTTTCCACCGCCAAATGACACACCACCACCTTGGTGTGCTTCCAAAGAGAGGGAGTTTAGAGTATTTCCAGTCATATGCCTTGGACATCCACTATCCATGTACCAACATTGACTGCTCCCTCTCTTCTGCACAAGAATCACTTATTAGACTTAGGAACCCACTTCAAACGGAGTTCCCAAAAACTGTCAAAAGATTTAATAAGAAACCTTCCTATCCATGGAGGTAAAGTGTTCTTGTTAAAATGGTAACCAGGACCAGGTACCCTTTTCTTTTTCTCAACAATTTTCTTGACTTAAGAAACTTCTCCTGACTTTCTTTTACCCTCATCAGCTTCTCACTTCTCTTTCAGATGACCATTTTTACCACAGTGGGTACACAAGAGGTTGTTTGAGACAGATACATATTTACTATGTGGATTTTAAGGAGGCTCTATCTGTCTACAACCTAATCCCTTTCTGCTGTTGAACTGTTGACTTGCTAAGTTCGTGAGAATTTTAGACGAGTCAGTCCATTTTAGAGAGCGGTTCAGTTCTTCCTTGATCTTACATAGATCATTCATTAGCCAAGAGTTTCTTTCTAAGTAGGCAACTAACTTGGACTCAGAGGTCTGAAGTTTTTCTTCTAGTTCAACCTCAAAGTCACTGAGTTTTCACTTCTCCTCTTTACTAGTACCAGGTCCCTCACTAAGTTCCAAACTATCAGTCTCGAGGATACCTATCCTGATACTCAGTTCAGACATTTGAGCATTAAGAACCGAGTTTTGATCTTCGCACAGACTCAACTTTTCACTTATCATTAAATTTTCAGAGGTTAGTTTATCAACTGAGTCAATCAATAGAGCAACAAGTTTTCTCAACTTTTTATTGGGAATAAAGTCTAAATCATTTTTAAGATCGAAAAGAGTTACCTCATTTTGATCCTCTTCATCATCGTATTTAGCCATTAAAGAGAAAATGGAGTTGAAGACATTTTCATCATCTTCAATAGCCATCATTGAAATATCTTCATGACTTTCTATATCTTCTTCTGACTTACTTGAATCATTTCCCCAAATAGCCAAGACTCTTCTTACCAGTTGATCAGCATGAGCCTTCCTCCGAGTATGGTCTGGGACCAGGTCCCTCTTGTGAGGTCTGAAGTCCTGAGTTTCCTGCTTCTGGCTGGGACAGTCCCTCATAAAATGACCAGGTTTGGCACATTTATGACAAAGGTCATTTGCGTTTGCTGCTCTGCTGGTCGAAGCCTTCTTTTGAAAGACGTCATGTTTCTTAATGATTTTCTGAAACCTTTTAATAATATAGTCCATTTCATCCTCCTCCTCAGTCACATTATTTTGTGAGGTTTTCAGAGCAACAAATTTCTCTTTCTTTCCCTCCTTCATGCTTGTCCCCTGCTTTTTGTTCAGCTCGTAGGTCTGGAGATTTCCAATCAGCTCATCCATGGCAAGTGTCTTCAGATCTTTTGCCTCTGTTATAGCGTCAACTTTGCTTTCCCATGACTGGGGAAGAATATTGAGAATCTTGTGAACTTGTTTGCTTAAGGGAATGGGCTCACCTAAGCACCTTAGTTCGTTGGTGATGGAAGTGAATCTTGAGTTCATTTCAAAGATAGTTTCACCTTCCTTCATACAAAAATTCTCGTATTGAGTAGTAAGCATATCAACCTTAGACTCTTTTACTCGTTGTGTTCCCTCATGGGCTGTTTGGAGACAGTCCCATATCTCTTTGGCTGATTCACATGTAGAAATTCTGTTGTACTCATCGGATCCAATCCCACACACTAGAATCTTCTCTGCTTTATAGTTCTTCTCTATCTTTTTCCTGTCCATCTCATTGTACTCCTTTCTAGTTTTGACAACTGTTGTAGTGAGTTCTCCGTCTTTCACTTCCTTTGTGGGAATGTATGGTCCGTCGAGGATTACATCCCACAACTCAGTGTCTTTAGCATTGATATAGTCATCCATGCGATTCTTCCACCACCCATAGTATTGTCCATTAAAACGGGGTGGTCTCGTAGAAGACTGACCTTCCTCCATATTGGGTGGAGCAGTCATTCCTTCAGGATCTTTCCTTTTCTTGGTGTTAACCAAACTGAAAAGTGAAGCTATGATACCACTTGTTGGAATGTATGCATCCACATATATCAATGGGACCAGGTCGTTGGCACAGTTGCAAAACAAGCAGTAAAGTAAATGCTGAAGTTAAAGATTGCACAACCAACTTTACGTGGAAACCTCCTTGCTCAAGGGAGTAAAACCACGACCTGGCCTGCCAGTACTTTTCAAACTGCTTTCACTAATCTTCTCAAGCAAAAGTAAAAACCAATTTACAAACTGAGATTAGCCTACTAATCCCAACTCTAAGCAATACCTCCTATTACTTATATGAGCCAGAGCAGATACAACATTGCCCACTAAGCTATCACCCCTATATAACTTAGACTTTGCTAAGCGGATACCTCACCGCCCACTAAATCAACTAGCTCCTAGATGACTTAGAATTTGACTAAGCAGCAAACAATGCTGCCCACTAAACCAGTTAGCCTCAACTGACTTAAACTTTTACAACGAACACAAGAATCTGAATCCTTTATAGATTAGGAATAGATTTACAATATAAGCACGGAAGTAAAACTCCTAAGACACACTCTGACGCTTGCAGCTCGATCAGGTCCTTGTTATGCTTACCTGAGAATACTTCACCAAGATAGTCTTTGCTTGTATACTTGAGAATTTTCAAGATGCAAAAACCTATAAAATGATAGACACAAAACTCAAACTCAACAAAGATGCTTCAGCACTTTATTAGATCCTTTTGTTGAGTGTGAGTATTGTTATACCTTAAAGATGGCTTTTTCCTTTTAAGCTTGTGAGTTTTTGTTTGCCAAAATCTTGAGTTTGTGTTTTGTTGGAAGAGACTATATTAAAATGAACACAAACTCCTTGGGACCGCCCATTGTCTGAGAGCCTACTGTTTAGAAAAGTTGTGCACCTACCACATCAGAAGTGGCAACTTTTCTAACAGCTGTCTTATCGTCCTTTCACATCGCAGGACCAGGTCCCTTGCAAACTTCTCTTAGTAAGTTCTTGAGAATACGTGCTGGCTCTCTCCTTTTGAATGAATGAATTAGTTTGTTGTTTTTCCTTGGATATATTTAGACATGAAAAGTTATTATCCAATGAACAAGCAACCTCGTCGCTTCTGATTGGTGGAGTACTCTGCAGCATCACCAACTTTCTGACACAGACAACTTTCCAGCTGCACAACACTTTGACCACTGGACGAGTATTCATACTCTGCAGAGAACCAGGTCCCTGCACTTGTGAGGAGATCATCAAAACATCAAGGAACATAATCACTTATCAGGCTTGCCATGTAATTGGTAATTAGAAATTGTGGCAACTTAGTTTCTTGCTTCAGTGAGAAACTATATGCATTGCAGTCTTGCAACTGTTGCAATTTATATGTCATTCCCCGAGCCTACACCTTGGACGTGGCTGACACTCGAGAACCATTAATGGCCCCAAGCGAACCCTTGGCCTGACTTACTTACTCAATGGAAGACTTAAACACAAGAAAGACTTAAACACAAGAAATAGTCTAAAAAGGAACTTGTGAAATAACTTAGAATGTCTTTAAATAACCATTCAAACTTAGCCAATATGGCAACCTCAAGTCTCAAAAACATAAGCCAATAATAAAGTAGTGAAAAATGAATTTAACTAACTAACTTCCTATCTATGAAGCCTCTAAAAAACTGAGATGGATGTTGGGACAGGCCCAAGACATCCTAATGAACTAATAATAAAACTGAAAGCAATAAAAGGGATCCTTCGGAAGCAATGAGGCTCACCACAAGACTCTGAGTGCTCAAACTGGATCAACGAGGCGCTGGATGCTGATCCTGGTTACCTGCGTCTGCATCATAATAAGATGCAGGCCAACTGGAATCAGTACATTGAATGTACGAGTATGCGAGTTGGAATGCTAAACACAACTTAAGCTTGAAAGAATCTGAAAGGAACACTTACCTTGACTTTACTCAACTCCTGAATTACTTAACTCAATATAAAGCAATAAAACATATGTAATATATAGAAAGGTTGTAAACAGTGGAAACAACTTAGTTCGTTAAGAAAATGTAATAACAAACTCAACTTTACTCATATAATAAAGTAATATAGTTTCTGTGGGAGATTCTCTAACCGACAACCACCACTATGAGCCTAAGTGGTGATACAACGTCTTTCCCACGCTGCCAGAACTGTCTTATACTTTGCCTTCATATAGAACTACTTAACTTAGTGGATCCACTAGCTTATGCTAAAAGAATCTTAAGGAGTCATCTAAAAAGTATGATCCTTTACTACCTATGATGGCTACATGGTTTATGGAGAGTTGAGTTAATATGAACTCGCATCCCCATATCGGTGCTCAATACTACTCCCAAAATATCTTAGCTCATATGTTTTTAAAAACAAACTTCTTTCTTTGGTTTGAGATAATTACTCAAAACTTATCTTAAAAGCTCTCTTGGAATCGATGTTCCCTTTCTTGTTCAAATGTGAAAACATTTTTAAACTCTTCGCAAATACATAGTCCCCATATACTTTTTTGAAGAAATGAACTTCAATCTTTACTCTTTACTCTTTACTCAACTTGAACTTTAAGTCTTGAAACAAAGTTAAAATGTTTGTAAGAGACTTTGAAAACTTTAAAGAACTTCTCTTGACTTGCTTCTTAACTTCTAACTTGACTTTTAACTTTCCTTGAATTGAATTATGGTTTCAAGGATTGTGATAGGAAAGATTTCATGATGTTTAGGAATGATTTTAGATAGCTAAACATAAGAAAATATCAACAAATCACTGTTTGAGGGTAGGTCCACGACGCGGAGAAGTATTTAAATTTTTGGTTTGAAAACAACTTTTGAGGCAGAACGGTCTGTGACTGCTCCGCGATGCGAACCGATTTTTCCCAAATCTGGGGAGCAGGTCCGCGACGCGGAGGCACTGCCCAGATTTTCCCGACGAAAATTCCTTCTTTGTTTTCCAGCTCTAAACCCTCTAAACTCCATTAGTTCTTTCCCCAAACACTTAGAATCATTTATACCCTCAAATAACATCAGATTCTACTCGAAAACACAACTAAGATCGTGAATCAATCTCAAGAAAACTCCAACAACACAACCCACAAGGATTCAAACAAACTTAATCAAGAATTCAAGGGATTTACTTTCAAATCAATATACTTTGCTGAAATTGAATCAAGTTGGGTGCGTGGGTGAACTAACCCAACGCTATGTGATCTCACATACCTTGTAGGGATCACCCCCGACGAAATCCACAAGATAAACTCGACGATCTTGACGAATTTTGCCTCTCTTCTCCTTTCTCCTCTTCTTTTCTCTTTTCTCCAAGCCCTAGCGTATTTTGGTAAAAGCGTAAACTGATCTATTTCTGATTAGACCCTAACTTAATTAACAAAAATGAAATAAAATAATTGGGCAAGGAAAAGACCAAACTACCCTTTCAAAATCCAGATTGGACTTTCCTTATTCCAATAGCCCAACTTCCAAAAGGTAGAACTCACTCATACAAACTCGGAATCTTGCAAACTCAGTGGCGTTGGAAAGATCATTCCAAGAGCTTTCTTACCATATCTGGAAGTACACCTAACTCATCCTGAGCTAGGAGTTATGGCCGTTTGAAGTTGACCAAAACTCAACTTATTCTAATTTAACAAAATATCCAGATTTCAATTCTTTCCAATAATGATTGTTTCCAATTCTCAACTTCTTCCTAGTTATTTCAATTTGCGAGATGTTACAATATCTCCCCCTTGGGAACATTCGTCCTTGAATGAGATTACTCTTATTAGGCTAAATGTGTAACATCAATCATTCAGTTCAATCACCCAACAAGCAAATGCAACACAACATGCCAACTTATAAATTTTTGGGTTAATTATTTAATTTAAAAACTTAACTCAGATAATATGAATGTATAAGCATCAAATAATTTCATTTAAATAAGATTTTCATTTATCCTATTGTCGAGACGAATGTGGTTATACCCAGAGGACTATCGCATCAGACGTCTTTCTAGTCAGATCCTTCCTGAGTTTCAGATATGAAGAATTTGATCGTAGAAAAGATGAAAAACAAAGCCCCCCTCTTTCTTCAGAACTTGGACTCAATCCACATCCATTGCTTGAACCTTTTACACGAACTCAATTCAATAAAGTTTCCCTGTCCGATAGGAGCTATATATAGTGGGCGATTTACCTAGTAATCGGCATTCTAGAAGAAACTTCTTTATTCTATTGGCTATCGGTTTTGGGTCTTATTATTCTACAATAATCGATAAGAAAATCACTATCGCTGTCAGCTGCGACCCAGAGTATAAATAAAAAAAACTCAAGAATTTTCAAAGTTAGTCAAATATGTTTAATCTGGTGATCAATCACATGCTAACGGATCCTTTAGATGCTTAAAACCTTCGTTATAGGATCACTTGAGCTTTTACCCAATTTTGATTGAAATTAAAAAAATTCCAAATTATTTTTTCATAAAATAGTTTTCTTAATTTCCTAAAACTTAACTTAGTGGCGACTCTATTATTTTTCAAATAAAATACTACTATGAAAAGGTTCGGAACTTAGTTTCATAATCTATCATGGCAGGAATCAGGCTGGACAAGTGATTACTGCTTAATCTCTTTATAAATTCATTTTGTGATCATGATCAATTCAATCCACGTATACTTTAAATATCGTGTACAAATTTAACCGTAACTTTTTGGGGGATAAACAGTTTAGTATTTGTATCTCCTCCTAAATTTAAGTTGAGGACTCGTTCTTCTTTTGGTCAATGGTTTTATTTTTAGGAATTTAGCTAGATATTTTCGTGACAAAGGTAATATAAATCCCTATATTTAATTTGTAGTGTTACTAACTTCCATTAGTTTGTTTTCTTGATCACTTTGATTTTGCCATTTTGACATGATTCTTTTGACCACTACTAATATTAATATTAAGCATGGAATTGTTTAATAAGGTTTTAAATTAGCTTAGTGAATTAAATTAGTAAATATAGTGATTGTTATACTATGATGATCTATTAGAAATTCATATAGCTAATTTACTTTTTTAAACTTTAACAAAGAGATTGACTCACTCACTCTCTTCCCACAACATATATTCTCTTTATTTCAATTTATATGATATAATTCGAATTTTTGAGAGTCAAACAAAAAAAATAATATTTGACTGCGATTTATTCATATTATCCTCTAAATATTTTAAACTGTCAATTTTATGACTTATTATAGTACTTGTTTCGTAATTTTTTAAATATGTATATTATTTTTCAAAACCCTTATAAAATCATAGTTCTGAATGCACCGTCAAAATAAAAATCTAAATCATGTTATATAAATTGAGATGGAAAAATAATTAGAGTAGGACAAAATAAGAGGAGAAAAGGCCAAAAAACAAGCGGTAAAACAGAAATTATACTGCAAGCAATCTTTTTTGCATTCCACTAAGCTGTACTGTACTGTACCTTCTTCAGCAAGGCGTCTCTCTCTCACTCTCTGTATCAAATTCTCAAATTCCCTTTTCAATTCTTTTCTTGTTGAAATTACAGATAAAGAAGAAGCAACTCCAATTTTATCTTCTCCATCTTTAGAGATGAAGAAGACAAAGTATCATGGTCTGAATTTGGTCTCACAAGTACGTGGCAATCATCAAGCTATATCATGGAAGAGATCTAATTGCAGCCATACATTTAAGAGATTAAATCCTAACCATCCACCTCAGAGGAACCTAGAAGTTTCTACCAAGTCACGAGAGAAGCACAATGCCAGCATAGAAAGGAATAAAAGTTGTTATAGAAGTTACATAGACAACCAATAGAATTTAGACAAATATATTTGTATTTAGAATATCTTAATTTATTTATTATTTTTTCAGTCTTATATAAGAACATGTATTCTGTACAGAGAAATACAACGAGAAAATTTCCCAATTACTGCTCTTCAATTTTCTACA
>JAJOOR010008659.1:0-37124 GCA_036250505.1 Solanum acaule | reverse complement strand
AGTAGGGCACATGGATGATGTCATTAATAGTGGCTATACCACTAATTTTTCAAGACTTGTGACTTAATGTCACATTAGGTCTTTATAGTTGCTATTTTTCCAACTCTGCCAAGAAACAAGATATGGAAGATGCATCATAGAATCTTTATTAATAAGGATTGAGATAATTCATACCAAAATAGTCTGGTTAGTGATGAATCCAAGATTTGGACTCATTTGGGGCTTTATTTATATAGATTTAGTGTCCTCAAATGCTTAATTTATGCCACAAATTGATGCAAAAACCTTGATTTATAGGTATATGGATTGGGGAGCAAAGCAAGGACACTAACAGGAAAAAAGAACAAAACAAGCTGAAGAAATGAAGAAGGGGGAGCCTGAGGATTGCAAAGAGCACTTGGCGTGTCACCAACTAGCTAATCTCACAGCCAAAAGCTCTAGTGTGCCAAGCCTGAAGGAAGAAACCAAGTTGGTGATGAAAAGGAGTATGCGGCGAATCGTCGAGCAGTTCTGCGATGCAAAGAGAGATCGCCCAAAGATACTGACCTTGAGAATGCTGAGTGCCAAGGCAAAAAGGCTATTGAAGAGATCAATGGGCGGTTCACCGAGTAGTTCGGCGAACCTGACTTACTTCACCTAATGGCCCTTCGTGGCTTTTTTTTGGCAACTATAAATTAGATTTTAAACATTTTAAACATGAGGATTTTTTGTTGAGAACAATATTTTCTTAAGTTTTGATAGTTCTTAGTAGACTTGAAGACTTTTTTAGACTCAATTTGGAGATTTAGCAAGTGAGTTTCAAATTTTCTGCATATTAAAGCATTGTAAAGGCTTAATTCATCTTACCCAGTTGATGGCAAATCGATTTGGTAACTGTTCTTATCTTTTTATGATGTTCGGTTAAAACTATAACACTCCGAAAACTAATGGGTAAAACTAGAACCTAAATGTGGGGGTTAACATCAAGAGTTAAGGGCAAGGGCCAAGGGAGAGGACCAAAGCAGTCCACTCTCCCCTAGACACTGCCCTAGTGACCGCTACAATCCCCATGACTCGTGGTAGGGACCACGGATCGTGGTGTGGCTCATGGTAGCCTAGGAAGTGTGCTCCCCAAAATCTACCAAAAAGGAGCTCTCATTCGCGAGCCACTTCACGATTCGTGGGAAGGCTAGTGGAGAAGAGTTGGGCATGTGAGGGTGGAAACCAAGTATCTTAGCTACTGCACCAAGGTTCACGAGAGAGACCACGACTCGTGGTCTTAACCACGGCTCGCGGAGCCCCTCGTGAAGATGCCTTTGGGATTTGAGCTAGGGGCCTCAATGTAGCATTGCTACTGCCTCAAAGACCACAAGAGGGACCACGGCTCATGGAGCCCCTCGTGGTAATACCTTGGGCTTGTGAGGTTGTGGCACCAATTTCCTAGCCATTTCCCCAAATTCACGAGTGGGACCATGACCACCACGGCTTGTGAAGGTGGCTCGTGACACCTAGGCGTGGTCACTAAGTGAAGGTTAGTTTAGTCTTTTCCTATTTTAGTCCAATTAGAGTGAGGTCATTTTGGGTAGTTTTAGGGGTACTACAAAAGTGTTTTAAGTCAAAATACACCCAAACTAAGTCATTATACTCAAACACCCAAATCAAACTAAAACTTCATCTTCCTCACAATATTTGTCTCTCTAAAACTCAAAGAAGAAGAAGAGTGGACTTGGAGCTAGGGTTTCGCAAAATCAAGGGTTCTTCCTCAAATTTCTTGGAGATTCTTAATCAATGTATGGTGGCTTTTCATCTATGTGTAGCTTTCACCCATAGAGTCCCTTCAAAACTTGATTTCAAAGCTTCCAATTTCCCCAAAATCTAGGGTTTCAATCTAAGTCATGGGTTCTCTTTCAAAACATTTTGAATTGTTTAGTTATGGTTGATTATGGTTGATTATGGTGGATTATGGTTGAATTGATGATTAATTGTTGATTTATGATAAAAATCCCCCCACGAACCCATGAATCCCCCATATTGCTAAATTGTGAATTCATGATGTGGGTTGATTGATTATAGAAGCATATCAATTGATTATGTTTATATTGATTGAGTTATTGATTCATCATATTCCCCTATCTAATGTAGAATTTCTAGATGTTTAGGTTGAGTTTGATTTATAACCTTGAAGGGCAAATTATAAGGGTTTGTACATGTTTATGATAATTGTCTATGAGCTTGTGATTCACTTAGAAAGTGAAGATTCTATGATTATGGTGTAATTATGGTATTGTTGCAAGATCATTCTCCCCATTCCCTCACATGACCATATATGAAATGTTTATGACTATGATAGTATTGTTGTGTTGATTGAAAGGTTAGTCTCATGAACATACTATGAATATGATGTTAAAGGTTTACTCACATGTGGACGATTCTAAGGTTGAAAGGACATTCTCACCTAATTGAATCTATGAGCTATTTTACGAGTTTTGTTGAATGAAAGGTAAGATACTCTTCACACATGTAAATACAACTAATGACTAATTATGTAAAGTTTCGGAAATAATGCTTAGCACCGAGTGGATATGAATATGAGGTAAAGACCGCTCTGTCAATGTAATAGGCCGGGTCATCTCATGAGATAGAAGCTCTCCCATCAATGTAATAGGTCGGGTTTCTAGTATCAATCTCCCTATCCTATAACTATGTGCCCACATAGGTCTTTAGCTAGTGGATCCACCTAAAAGCTAATACATTTAGTTCTACCTTAGGCAAGTAGGACATCTCTTTTCGGTGTGGGACATGACACTGGATTCCATGTACCTCTCATGGTCTATGTCGGTTAAGGTTATTTTCCCTACATGACAAGAATATGAACATGAACTATACTTATGACTTCTCAAGGAGTTCTACTTAGTGTGAGTGGGGGTATGGGACTTCACTTATACATTGCACAAGTAGGCTTTGGAAAGGGTTATAGTGTGGTTTCCTTATGCTGTGAAGATTTATGAATATGCATGTGTGATATGGATTGTTGCTATGAGTGGCTTTCCTTGTTTCAAGTTAATGAACATGAATGTCTCCTTGTTTATGAGTATTGGCTTTGGATGAGGTCAAGTAATGATATGTATGATGATTGTGGCCAATAAGTGATACTTAGTTTTAGATAGGATTATAGGATCTTGTCTATGCATTGCACAAGTGTGGCTTAGGGTTGCTTATGAGTTTGTTTGACTATGTATTTACACTACTGTGCATTATGGCTCTTAAAAAGAATAAAGTGCATGGTTTCAACTAAATTGTCCCTTTTTTCATGTTTTAAGGATTTTTATGCATGGCTTCCATATATAGTACATCTTTGTGCTAACCCATATTTTCTACCTTTTTCCAGAAAGTGTAGGTCCGGGTTGGTGAAGTTGCTACTCTTTGGTTGAAGGCTTGGATTGATTCTCTCCTTGCCTTTGTGAGTCCTCATGTTTCGAGGACAAGAGTTATTCTTTCTAGTTTCCTTTCGTATGTTCTACTTTGAGACTTTATTGTAAAGGGATGTGACCCTATTGATTTGATTGTATTAGACGGCTTATTGAGACAATGTCTTTGGTTTTATGAAAAAGGCTCTGATTGTAAAGGGAGTTTTAATTCCGCATCATTTCTATTACTTATGTTTATGATTATGCTAAGGGCTTATATGAGACCCCTTTAGGGTCAAGTACGCCGTGTTACATCTATGGGGTACCCCTGGGTTGTGACAAATTTGGTATCAGAGCACAAGGTTTAGAATGATTCTAGGATGATGTCTCATAAGCCACATCTAGTAGATTCTTGTTTATGAGTGTGAAGCGTGCCACATTTTTGAATGAGAGGCTATAAGATGCTTAGGAAATTTTACTTCTTTCATTTCTCTTTAGTCATGCCTTAGAGTTTTAACTCTATGAAGTCCTTTTCCTAACCCCTCTCTTGTATCTATAGGATATCAATACAAGAAAGGCAACCGCAAGAAGGATGGAAGAGGAGAATTTGAATGAGGGAGTTCCTCCCCAAAGCCCCCAAGAGCCTCAAGTTCCGCAAGCTCCTATTGATGCGGGGGCTATGACAAATGTGGAAATAAGGTCGGCTCTCCAAATATTAACCCAAGACGTGACGGCCCAAGCTAATAGGGATATTGGGCCCCGTGTGAACCCTAATGTGAACAACATGGCTTCAAGGTTGAGAGACTTCACAAGAATGAGCCCTCCAATATTCTTTGGTTCCAAAGTGGGTGAAGATTCTCAAGAGTTTGTGGAAGAGGATTACAATATAATTGATGCTACGGGGGTGACTTCTATAGAGAAAGCAGAGCTAGCCGCGTATCAATTGAAGGGTGTGGGCCAAGTATGGTATACACAATGGAAGAGGAATAGGCCGGAAGGAGCGGGTCCTATAGGTTGGGAAGTGTTCAAGAAAGCATTCCTTAATAGGTTCTTTCCCCGAGATAAGAGGGAAGACAAGGTGGAAGAATTTATCAACCTTCATCAAGGAGGTATGGGTGTTGAATAATATTCTCTAAAGTTTACCTAATTGTCTAAGTATTCTCCATCTATGGTGGCGGATCCTAGGGATGAGATGAATAGGTTTGTGACGGGGGTGTCTAGTTTGGTGAGAAAAGAATGTCGTTCGGCTATGCTTCATGATAGTATGGATATATCCTGTCTTATAGTGTATGCTAAACAAATAGAGGATGAGAAACTCCAACACAAGAATAGGGAAGTGAAGAGGCCAAGGACCGATGATGGAAATTCTTCCAAAGGTAAATCTGAGGGTCAAGGGCAACCAAGGTTCTCCAACCAAGGCTCCTCTAGTGCTCCAAGGGTCAACAAAGATAGGCTGTCTAACCTTAAGCCTCAAAGAGGCAATAGTAGTAGATATTTTATAGTGAGACCTTAATGTGCTAAGTGCAGTAATTAACATGATGGTAAATGTCTTGCCGACACATGTGCTTGCTATGGTTGTGGTAAGAGTGGACATCAATTGAAGAATTGCCCAACACTTACAGCCAAGGGGAGAGAATATAAGCAAACTCCTCCTAGCGGTTCCAATACCGATGCTCCCAAGAAAAACCGCTTCTATGCTCTTCAATCCCGAGGTGACCAAGAGAGTTCCTCGGATGTTGTGACTTGTATGTTACAAGTGTTTTCTATTGATGTATATGCATTTTTAGACCCCAATACCACTTTGTAATTTGTTACACCTTTTGTGGCTATGAAGTTTGAAATACTCCCCGATGTGTTAGAAGAACCCTTTTCGGTGTCTACCCCGATTGGTGACTCGGTAGTGGAAAAAAGAGTCTATAGGAGTTGTTCTATTTCTTTGTCCCATAATGTTACCTTGGTGGATTTAGTGGAGTTAGACATGTTATATTTTGATGTGATCTTGGGTTTGGATTGGTTGCATGTATGTTATGCCTCTATTGATTGTAGGACTCGAGTAGTAAAGTTCCAATTTCCAAATGAGTTTACTTTAGAGTGGAAGGGGGGAAATTCTATCCCTAGAGGTCAATTTGTTTCTTTTCTCAAAGCTAGGAAAATGATCTCCAAGGGGTGTATTTACCATATTGGTAGGATTATGGATGTTGAGTCTAAAATCCTTCCTTAGAGTAGGTCCTCGTGGTGAGTGAGTTTCTAAAAGTCGTTCCCGATAACTTGCTCGGCATTCCTCCTGAACGGGAAATAGATTTTGGCATTTATCTCTTGCCGGATACGCAATCTATCTCTATTCCTCCTAATAGAATGGCTCCGACTAAGTTGAAAAAGTTGAAGGAGAAACTCAAGGATTTGTTAGACAAGGGTTTTATTTAACCAAGTATCTCTCCTTGGGATTCTCCGGTATTGTTTGTTATAAAGAAGGATAGGTCTCTAAGAATGTGTATTGACTTTCGCCAATTAAATAAAGTGACCATAATGAATAAGTATCCCCTTTTAAGGATTGATGACTTGTTTGATCAACTTCAAGAGGCTAACTTTTTCTCCAAGATAGATCTTCGTTCGGATTACCATCAACTAAGGGTGAGAGGGGTTGACATTCCCAAGACGGCCTTTAGGACCCAGAATGGTCACTATGAATTTGTGGTCATGTCATTTGGGTTGATCAATGCCCCAGCAACATTCATGGACCTAATAAATAGAGTGTTTAGACACTATCTTGATGTGTTTGTGATATTGTTTATTGATGATATTTTGATCTATTCAAAGAGTGAAAACGAGCACATGAACAATTTGAGGATTGTATTGCAAGTCCTTAAAGACCACCAATTGTATGCAAAGTTTAGTAAGTGTGAGTTTTGGCTAAGGTCCATAGCCTTCCTTGGTCATATTGTGTTGAGCAAGGGTATTGAGGTAGATCCTAAGAAGACAGATGCGGTCAAAGGTTGGCCTAGACCTCTAACTCCTACCGTTATTAGAAGATTTTTGAGTTTGCCCGGTTACTATAGGAGGTTTATTGAGGGTTTCTCCTTCATTTCTTCTCTGTTGACGACTTTGACTCAAAATAAGGCTAATTTTGTGTGGTCGGTGGCTTGTGAGTAAAGCTTCCAAGAGTTGAAATATAGTCTTACTTCTGCTCCGGTGTTGACCTCACCGGAGAGTACCAATGGTTTTGTTGTTTATTGTGACGCCTCTAGAGTGGATTTGCGATGTGTGCTTATGCAACATGGTAAGGTGATTGCCTATACTTCAAGGCAACTCAAGATCCATGAAAAGAATTATCCAACCCACAATCTAGAATTGGCGGCGGTAGTATTTTCCTTGAAAAAATGGAGGCATTATCTATATGGGGTGCATGTCGAGGTGTTCACTGATCAGAAGAGTCTTTAATGTGTGTTTACCCAAAAAGAATTCAATCTCCGACAAAAAAAGTCTGTTAGAACTTTTAAAGGATTATGAGATGAGTGTCCTTTACCACCCCAACAAGGCCAATATAGTTACGAATGCCCTAAGTCGATTGTCCATGGGTAGTGTGGCCCATGTAGAGGATGAGAAGAAGGAGTTAATTCATGATGTACATAGGTTAGCCCGGTTAGGTGTCCAACTAATGGATTCCACCAAGGTGGTGTCATTGTCCATAATGGTTCCGAACCATCCTTTGTGATGGACATGAAGTCCAAGCAAGTCCTTGACCCCATGTAAGTGGATTTGAAAGAATCGGTACTCAACAAGTCCGTTGAGGCTTTCTCCCAAGGGAGAGATGGGGTGCTTAGGTACCAAGGTTGGTTATGTGTTCCGGATGTTGATGGCTTGAGAGAGTAAATGTTAGAAGAAGCTCATGGTTTTCGGTATTCTATTCATCCAGGAGCCACCAAGATGTACCGTGACTTACGGGAAGTCTATTGGTGGAATGGCATGAAGAAGGATATAGCGGGTTTTGTAGCCAAATGTCCAAATTGTCAACAAGTTAAGGCCGGGAGGCTTGTCCCAAAATATAGATATTCCCACTTGGAAGTGGGAGGATGTCAATATGGATTTTATAGTGGGTTTGCCTCGTACTCAAAGGCAACATGATTCTATTTGGGTCATTGTGGATAGAATGAAGAAATCCGCCCACTTTATTCCCATCAAGGTTTCATTTTCGGCGGAAGACTATACCAAATTGTACATCAAGGAGATAGTGAAGTTGAATGGGGTTCCTCTATTTATTATTTCGGATCGGGGTACTTAATTTACTTCATACTTTTGAAAGGCATTCCAAAAAGGGCTTTGTACTAAGGTCAAGCTTAGCACGGCCTTTCACCCTCAAATGGATGGTCAAGCAGAATGCACCATTCAAACCCTAGAGGATATGTTGAGGGCATGTATTATAGATTTCAAAGGTAATTGGGACGACAATCTACCATTGATAGAGTTTGCCTACAATAATAGTTACCACTTAAATATTACCATGGCTCACTTCAAACCATTCTATGGTAGGAGGTGTAGATCTCCGGTTGGGTGGTTTGAAGTGGGTGAAATTGCACTAATCGGTCCCGAACTAGTTTATGAGGCCATTGAGAAGGTCTGACTCATTAGGGAGAGGTTGAGGACGGCCCAAAGTCGGCAAAATTCTTATGTCGATGTTAGAAGAAGTGATCTAGAATTTGAAGTTAATGATTGGGCCTATTTGAAAATCTCACCTATGAAGGGTGTGATAGGTTTGGCAAAAAAGGGAAACTTAGTCCCTGGTATGTAGGCCCATATCAAATCCTGAAACATGTTGTGAAATTTTCCTATAAGTTGGCTCCGGTTCACCTGGTATTTCATATTTCTATTCTCAAGAAGTGCATTGGTGATCCGGTAACTATCATTCCTTTAGAGGGTTTGGGAGTTGATGAGAGTCTTTCCTATGAAGAGATTTTGGTAGAGATTTTAGATCGGCAAGTTAAGATGTTGAGAAACAAGGAAGTAGCTTCCGTAAAGGTGTTGTGGAGGAATCATTTAGTTGAGGGTGCTACATGGTTGGCCGAGACCGATATGTAGTCCCGCTAACCTCATCTTTTTCCTTCTACTCCTATCCAAGATTGAGGTAAGTAGTCTCTCTTGAGTTTGGTGATTTGGGAAGTCATGTGTGCTATATGTGTTCTTTATGAATTCCTTATGATATGCATGTTGTTGTGAGAATTCATATTTAGCATAAATTGAGTTTTCATGATTTATATGTTCCTCATGTTGATTTGCATTTTAGTATGATGATTGCATATTTGACTTCATGAGATGATTTTATGAACATGGTTAGTTATGCTTTTGATGAAATGACATATTAGCTCCAAAATGTTGTGTTGAGCTTTCTTTGAGTTGGAGAAGGTAGTTCCTCCTATAATGATATGAAATGATGAGTTTTGTGCATGACGGGTTGTGGATGTAGATCCTACTTCCTTGTGTTGCATTGATTATGTCTTGAGAATGGAGTTGATGTTTCCTCCTTTGAATTGTGCATTATTTTGATGTTGCATGTATGATAGGCTGCTAGTCTTGAGTCTTTATTTCCATAAGGTATCTAAATCTTCATTGGAGGACGAATATTCTCAAGGGGGAGATAATGTAACACTCCAAAAAGATAATGGGTGAAACTAGAGCCTAAACGTGGGGGTTAACGTCATGATTTAAGGGCAAGGGCCAAGGGAGACGACCAAAATGGTCCACTATCCCCTAGACACTACCCTAGTGGCTACGACCATCCCCACGACTTGTGGTAGGGACCACAGATCGTGGTGTGGCTCAGGGTAGCCTAGGCAGTGTGCTCCCCAAAATCTGCCAAAAAGGAGCTCTCCTTCACGAACCACTTCACGGCTCGTGGTGAAGACCACGGCTCGTGGGAAGGCTAGTGGAGAAGAGATGGGTGTGTGAGGGTGGCAACCAAGTAGATTAGCTATTGCCCCAAGGTCCACGAGAGGGACTACGACATGTGGTCTTGACCACGGCTCGTGGAGCCCCTCATGAAGATGCCTTGGGCATTTGAGCTAGGGGCCTCAATGTAGCATAGCTACTGCCTCAAGGACCACGAGAGGGACCACAACTCATGATCTTGACCATGGCTCGTGGAGCCCCCCGTGGTAATGCCTTGAGCTTGTGAACTTGTGGCACCAATTGCCTAGCCACTGCCCCAACTTCCCGAGTGGGACCAGAGATCGTGGTCCCCACTACGGCTCGTGAAGGTGGCTCGTGACACCTGGGTGTGGTCACTAAGTGAAGGTTAGTTAAGTCTTTTCCTATTTTAGTCCAATTAAAGTGAGGTCATTTTCGGTATTTTTAGGGGTACTATATAAGTTGTTTTAAGTCAAAATACACCAAAACTAAGTCATTATACTCAAACACCCAAATCAAACTATAACTTCATCTTCCTCACAATATTTCTATCTTTAAAACTGAAAGAAGAAGAAGAGTAGACTTGGAGCTAGGGTTTGGCAAATTCAAGGGTTCTTCCTCAAATTTCTTTGAGATTCTTAATCAAGGTTTGGTGGCTTTGCATCTATGAGTAGCTTTCACCCATAGAGTCCCTTCAAAACTTGATTTCAAAGCTTCCAATTTCCCCAAAACTTAGGGTTACAATCTAAGTGATGGGTTCTCTTTCAAAACGTTTTCCATTGGTTATTTATGGTTAATTATGGTGGATAATTGTTGAATATGGTTGAATTGATGATTAATTGTTGATTTATGATAAAATCCCCCCAAGAACCCATGAATCCCCTCTATTGCTAAATTGTGAATTCATAATGTGGGTTGATTGATTATAGAAGCATGTCAATTGTTTATGTTTATATTGATTGAGTCATTGAATCATATATTCCCCTATCTAATGTAGTAATTCTAGATGTTTGGGTTAAGTTTGATTCATAGCCTTGAAGGGTAATTAAAAGGGTTTATACATGTTTATGAGAAATGTGTATGAGCTTATGATTTACTTAGAAAGTGAAGATTCTATGATTGTGGTGTAATTGTGGTATTGTTGCCACACTATTCTCTCCTTACCCTTACGCATGACCCTGTATGAAATGTTTGACTATGATAGTAATGATGTATTGATTGAAAGGTTAATCTCATAAACCTACTATGAATACGATGTGAAAGGTTTACTCACATGTTGGTGATTCTAAGGTTGAAAGGACATTCTCACCTAATTGAATCTATGAGCTATTTTATGAGTTGTGTTGAATGAAGGGTAAGATACTCCTTCACACATGGAAATACAACTAATGACTAATTATGTACTATTTGGGAAATAATGCTTAGCACTGAATGGACATGAATATGAGGTAAAGACCCTCCCGTCAATGCAATAGGCCGGGTCATCTCATGAGATGGAATCTCTCCAGTCAATGCAAGAGGTCGGGTTTCTAGTAGCAATCTCCCTATCCTATAACTATGTTCCCACATAGGTCTTTATCTAGTGGATCCGCCTAAAAGCTAATACATGTAGTTCTACCTTAGGCAAGTAGGACATCTCTTTTCGGTGTGGGACATGACACTGGATTCCATGTTGCTCTCATGCATACGTCAGACCAATTTCATAAGGTGTTCATGGCAAAGTATTTCCTGTTATCCAAGAAGCTGAATCACAAGGACAAATTGAACAACTTCGTAGCACTACCTGGAGAGTCTGTAAGTAGTTCTTGGGATAGGTTCACTTCATTTAGAAGAAGTGTTCTGAATCACCGCATAGATGATGAGTCATTGAAGAAGTACTTCTATAGAGGTCAGGATGACAATGGACAGGTTATGCTTGATAATTGGCGCCAATGGGAGTTTCCGAGCCAACGCCCAAGGTTCCAACTTGGATAATTGGTGCCAAGGTCAACAAAACTAAGGTGTGAACTATGGAAACTACAATCGAGAGGCAGTCTATGTCCGTGATAGGAACTACAATCGTGATAACAACTACAACCAGAACAATTATGGTAACCGGAATGAGAGAGTTGGGCCCTACGTTCCACCTGGGAACATGGAATATGGTAGTAAAGAAGCTGGGGGTAGTTTGTCACGCATTGAGGACATGATGTAGAAGATGATGAAGACGTTTGATGTGACTGATGAGAATGTGAAAGAGATGCGAAATGACTTGTCTGGAATCGGTCAAAAAGTTGATGCCCATGTAGTGTCGATCAAGCAACTTGAGCAACAGTTTAATCAGTTGTCCACTACAGTGAACCCACGTCAGCCTAGCACATTTCCTAGCAACACCATCCAGAATTCGAAGAATAATGTGCATTGCATGACAATCACTACTCAAGGAGGAAAATATACCATTGAGATTGAAATTAAGGTAGAAAGAGATGAATATGAGATTGAGGTTACTGGAGAGTAAAAATGCTAAAGAGAAGGAAGCGGAGATAACCCAAAAAGTTGTTCCAATGCCTAGACCTCCACATCCATTCCCACAGAGTCTGGTGAAGAGATCGAAGTTTGAAAATACCGCAGGATCATAACAATGTTGAAACAGCATTCCATCAATGTGTCGTTGATAGAAGCTTTGGAGTAAATGCCTGGGTATGCGAAATTTATGAAAGATTTGGTAACCAAGAAGATGGCTATCAATTTTGAGGATGATGAGAGATTTCAACATTGTAGTGCTATTGCTACGAGATCACTTGTGCAAAAGAAAGAGGATCCTGGAACTTCTACTGTCCCTTGTCCATCGGTTTGTTGCACTTTGCGAAGGCATTGTGTGATTTGGGTGCCAACATTAATTTGATGTCATTGTCTATCTACAAGAAGTTGGGTTTAGGGGCTCCAAAACCGATTGCGATGCGACTACTCATGGCCAATAGAACTGTGAAGAAGCCCATTGGTGTTCTGTAAGATGTCCTTATGAAAGTGAAGTCATTCATTTTTCCAGCGAATTTTGTGATACTTAATTGTGAGGTTGATTTTGAGGTGCCCATCATCTTAGGGAGACCATTCCTTGCTACTGGGCGCACCTTGGTCGATATAGAGAGAGGGAAGATAAAGTTCTGATTAAATAATAAAGAGTTACCTTTTAATATCTGTAGGTCCATGAAGTAGGGAAGCGATCTCAAGTCAGTATCAGTGGTGAATCAAATTGTGGAGCAAGGTTTTGAAGTTTTTACTGAAGAGAGGTTGGGTGTTGATGCACTGGCAGCGGTAATGATGAATTTTGAGGGTGATAGTATTCAAAACTATGATGAATTAGTTGCCGCACTTGATAGGTTCAAATTTCGTTCCAATCCAAATAAATTGGAGCTAGATATGAAGAATCGTGACTCTCCACCCGCAAAGAAGCTCCAAAATTGGAGCTTAAGGCTTTACCATCGCATTTGAGGTATGTATTCTTGGGGAGAGACGACACTTTAATGGTAATCATTGCGGCCGATTTGAGTGAGTACAAGTAAAGGCATTGGTTTCTGTGTTGAAGAGGTTCAAACGGGCTATAAGATGGACTATTGCGGACATTATTGGGATTCCTCCTGGCATTTGTTGTCATAAAATTCAACTCATGCCGGACAACAAGCCAAGTATTGAGCACCAAAGGAGACTAAATCCACATGTGCAAGAGGTAGTGAAAAAGGAAATCATCAAATGGTTGGATGCTGGAGTCATATACCCCATAGCAGATAGTAGTTGGGTTTGCCCTGTTTAGTCTGTACCTAAGAAAGGTGGGATTACTATGGTTCCTAATGAAAAAAATGATCTTATTCCGATGGAGAGTATGCATGGACTACCGCAAGCTTAATGCATGGACATATAAAGATCACTTCCAGATGTCGTTCATGGATCAGATGAGGGATCGTTTAGTTGGTAAGGGTTGGTATTGCTTTCTTGATGGGTATTCGGGATACAATCAGATCTCCATAGCTCCGGAAGCCCAAGAGAAGACTACCTTCACTTGTCCTTATGGGACTTTCGCCTTCAAAAGGATGCCATTTGAGTTGTGTAATGCTCCAGGGACCTTCCATCATTGCATGATGTCGATATTTTCAGATATGGTGGAGAACACTATTGAGGTATTTATGGATGGTTTCTATGTGGTAGGTGATTCGTTTGATGGTTGTTTGATGAATCTGACTGAGGTACTAAAACGGTGTGAAGAGTGCGATTTTGTGCTCAATTGGGAAAAATGTCACTTCATGGTGAAAAAGGGGATAATTCTGGGTCATCGGATTTCTGAGAATGGTATTGAGGTTGATAGAGCTAAAATTAAGGTAATAGAAAAGCTTCCACCACCTATATCTGTTAAAGGTGTTAGAAGTTTTTTTGGGCATACAAGTTCTTATTGGAGGTTTATGAAAGATTTCTCTAAAATTGCACACCCATTGTGCAAACTACTCGAGAAAGAGTGTAGGTTTGATTTTGATGATGCTTGTCTGAGAGAATTTGGATAGTTAAAAGCAAGGTTAGTATTAGCACCTATCATTATTTCACCAGATTGAGGGCAACCGTTTAAAGTGTGTGTGATGAGAGTGGGGTGGTGCTTGGTGTGGTATTGGGACAGAGGCCAGAGATGATTCTTCATCCGATTTACTATGCCAGCAAAGCTCTGAATGTAGCTCAAAAAACTATACGTTGACTGAACAAGAACTCCTTGATGTGGTTTTTCGCATTCGAGAAATTTCGATCCTACTTGCTTGGTACTAAGGTCATAGTGCATATTGACCATTCTGCATTGAGGTATTTGATGTCTAAAAAGGATGCAAAACCAAGATTGATTAATGGGTATTGTTAGTGCAAGAGTTCGATTTTGAGGTGAAAGAAAAGGGACAGAGAATCAGGTTGCCAACCAATTGTCCAGATTAAAGGAGGAAGCTATGCTCAAGTTAGGAGATGGGGCTAAAATTAATGATGCCTTCCCAGACGAACATGTATTGGTTGCTTCTTTTGATCTTATTCCTTGGTTCGCATATTTTGCCAACTACTTGGCAAGCGATGTGGTTCCATCGGATTTGTCATTTCACCAAAGGAACAAGTTTATGCATGATATGAAGAAGTTCATTTGGGATGAGCCTTACTTGTTTTGTATTTGTGCTGATGGGATTATTCGTCGTCGTGTGCCTGAAGTTGAGATGATGAGTATACTAGAGTTGTGTCATTCATCTCCTGTTGGCAGGCACCATAATGGCATTCAGATTGCTCATAAAATCTTGTTGTGTAGGTATTACTGGCCTACCATCCACCAAGATACTCATGATTTCGCCAAATCTTGTGATCGTTGCCAAAGAGAAGGAGGAATTTCAAATAAGCAAGAGCTACCTATAAATCCAATATTGGTGATTGAGTTATTTGATGTGTGGGGCCTTGATTTCATGGGTCAATTTGTGAGTTCACATGGGATGAAGTATATTTTTGTTGCGGTTGACTATGTACCAAAATGGGTGGAAGCAATTGCGCTTTCAAACAATGAGGGAAAGAGTGTCACTACATTCCTGAAAAAGAGTATGTTCTCAAGATTTGGTACACCTAGGGCGATTATTAGCAATGGAGGTTCTCACTTTTATGATAAGTTGTTCAAGGCGTTGCTACAGAAATATAGAGTTCGTCACAATGTAGCTACACCTTACCATCCGTAATCCAGTGGACAAGTTGGAGGGTCAAACAGAGAGATAAAGCAAATCCTTGGAAAGACTTAGAACGCCAACAGAACGGATTGGTTAAGAAGGCTTGTTGATACTCTATGGGACTATTGCACCACGTTCAAGACTTCCATAGGTATGTCCCCATACCAACTTGTATATGGGAAATCATGCCATTTACCGGTAGAGCTAGAGCATAAGGCTATGTGGGCGCTAGAGAAGTGGAATTTGGATTGGGGTGCCGCATCGAGTAAAAGAGTGAATGACATGAATGAGCTTGATGAGTTTCGCCTAAAAGCTTATGAAAGTTCAACCTTGTATAAGGAGAAGATGAAGAAGTATAATGATCAAAAGATTGAAAAGCGTGAATTTGTTATGGGTGATCTGGTGCTTCTATTCAACTCAAGGTTGCACTTGTTTCTTGGCAAGCTCTAGTCCAAGTGGACCGGGCCATTCAAAGTCAGTCGAGTATTTCTACATGGAGCGGTCAAGCTCGAGAACAAGGAGGGAACAAGGTTCAAAGTGAACGGGCAGAGGATCAAGGTCTACATGGGGAAATTGGAGAGTGTGTAAAAAGTGATTGACGCCTATTATGTTGATTTGGTCTGAGTAATCAAGGGGTCTGCATTGTGCCACAACGTTAAATCAAGTTCTTCTTGGGAGGCAACCCAAGATGTACAATTTAGCCAACTATAGGTTTTTCTCTTCGATATAGGAGTTTCCTTCTTTTATTTTGATTTTTGTAGCTCTTTTGATAGGTATTTTATTTTTGTATTAGTGTTGGCTATATATAGAATAGGGTCCGTGTCTAAAATGTGTCCAAAAAATTTAAAAATAAAGTCCTAATGAATGCTACGTGTGCAGGGACGAAAAATGCAAAATCACCAGAAAAACAGTTGTGCAGTGGTCTACGGACCCCATCGACGGTCCGTTGGTCCATCCACGGACCGTGAATGGCGTCTGTAGATCCCAGGTAAGTGTTCTAAATTTTTCTAAGTGTTAGAGTGATCTACGGTCCGTAGGTCGACCACAGACCATCGACGGGGTCTCGTGGGTCCAATCTAGGGTTTCTGCTGACCCGACCCGATCTCCTTTTAAATAAAAACTTTTCATTTTAAATCATCCCCCACTTCCACATTTCCTTCCTAAACGTTTCTAAACCCTCCAAATACTAATATTTCTACATTAATTCCCCCCATATCACTCCCATATTAATTACCCACATCCCTTACTATCACTCTTCTCTCCCCTGTCTTCCTTTTCTCTGCCAAATCACCCCATCTTCTCCCCAAAGTGATCTCACAGTCCGAATTCGGTGTCGAATGGCTAGCAACGGTTTATGGAATTCATTACACTAACAAACTTACCCACTTCGAAGACTTGTAAGGTAAACGACTTCCCCTAACTTTGAATTTCACTATTCATTGTTAAATCATGAAGTCATGAAGTAGATCTTGACCTTGGGTGGTTATTCTTCTAATTGATCGTTGAATTGTAGGTAGAAACACCCTTGGAAAAATATAATGTGAGTGTGTTATAATTTAAAACCACATAAATCATGTAATGGGTCTAATTGGAAGTTTTGACTTAGGGTTCGTAGGTTTCGATTTGGTGAAATGTAAAATTTGTGTCAATGAAACCCTAAGGATGATTAACTACTATATTATATGTTGAAATGAATGTATAGGCCAAGTTTGTTAGTGTAATTGTTGAAAGAAAAGGCATGAAATTGAACAAAGTTCTGAAACCTGGCACAAAACTGACACAGAAGCCCCGTCCATGCGTCGTAGGTCACCCTACAAGCCGTAGGGCAGGGTTTGTGGGTCAGTTGCACACAAGTTTTTCACTAGGTGTCGATCCACGGTGTGGACTACGGTCCGTCGTTCCATCGACGGACCGTTGTGCACATCCATGGTTCCAATTTTGGGTACTCTGACCTACAGAGGGGATCGACGGACCGTAGGTCGACAGTTCAGCTACTGTCCAAAAAAAATTTGAGTTCGTATTTTGGTTCAACTCTTGTTCTAAAATTATTCCAGGAGCATTATTGCACTATTTTGGTACTAACTAAACTTCCACAGGTACCTTGGCCCCGAAGCAAGCTCCGACCTATGCCGCCAAGGGCAAATCAAAATTTGTTGCTCCCTCTATGCGGCTGATTAATGTCAGGCTAAAATTATACATATTTTATAATTATTTGCCTCACATTTAATATTTATATTTGTCCTTTTTGAACATAAATTTTATGAATTTTGCTAAAATAGTATATTTTATTTGTATGATTAAATTGATAGAAAAATAAAGAAGTTTGGATCTAAAATAAATTAAAGAAGAAATGTTGAAAAAGGAAATCAAACAGACAACTTAATAGATTAAATTTATTAAAATAATATATTTACATATATAGGCAGTAATCTTCAAAAAAACGCAAATTGCAAATTGCCTAACTGCTGTACACGTGTCAGCTGACCAGCGCTCCTTGCCGCTAATAATTTTCAGAAATTGCGGCCACATGGAAAATCCAATTTAATTGGGTTTTGTTTTCCTAATTTGTCTTGAACTTAATTATTTTACGAAAAGGGATCAAAATTACCCCTGAACTATGTGAAATAGACCATTTATAACCTCTGTTACATTTTGAGCTCAAAAATACTCTCACTCTTATCTCTAGAGACCACAAATACCACTCAAAAGTTAACAACCCAAATTTTTAATGACATGGCAAGTCATGTGTGACTGATCCTTCCACCTAAGCTACCAACTAGGATTACCACTAACTTTTTTTTTTAATCTAAATCTCCTAAAATTGTATTAATCCAACAAAAATAGCAAGAACAAAGCTAATATTATCGAGCCGTAAATTTTCCCTCATACATACAGAAGATACATGTATGTTATACAAAAAATCATCCTATCAAGTTAGATATATTATATATTTTTTATTTATCAAGTGGAAATATACTTGGTTAATAGTTAAACTACGATGAAAAAATAACTTTTAACGGCAATAAATATAAATATTAATAAAGAGTGGTAAATATTAACGTAATTAAAAATAAAAGTTTTTAATTAAAATTATAAATATTTTTTATGTAATTAAAAATAAAATATTTATTTCTAATTTTAGAAAGATTTCTAATTGTTGGAAATCCTAGTTGGCAGTTTATTAGGAGGAGAGATCAGTCCACATGGCTTGCCATGTCATTAACAATTTGGGTTGTTAACTTTTGAGGGGTATTTGTGGTCTCTAGGGATAACAACGAGGGTATTTTTTATCTCAAAATGTAACAGAGGATATAAGTGGTCTATTTTGCATAGTTCAGGGGCAATTTTGACCCTTTTCCGATTATTTTATTTAAGATTTTATATCTATAAATAGGGCATGAAAAATTATTCTTTAGGGGAGCCAAGAACCAAGAAATTATTCTTTGGAAATCCTTTATTATTTATTTGTATTCGTGATTAATAAAAGATAGTTTAGCTATTGTTCTTATGTTTTTATGATTAACACAATTAAAATTTGTTAAAATAAATATGCTTGTGTTAATCATAAACATTTAAGAACAATAGCTAAATTATCTTTTATTAATCACGAATACAAATAAATAATAAAGGAGAAGAAAAAATAATCTACAATTCTCCGAACTCCGCGGCGGCTCGTTCAAAGTTCCTAAGCTAGAAGAAAATTTATATTGTGTATTGTTTCTTGGTTCTTGGCTCCCCTAAAGAATAATTTTCATGCCCTATTTATAGATATAAAAACCCTAAATAAAATACTCTCTGTCCCTAATTACTTGTCCACTTTTGAATTAACACACCTATTAAGAAAACAATTAATGACATAGTGAGTTTACTATTTTAGCCCTATTAATTATGAAGTGGATGGAAAGTTCTACATTTTAAAAAGTAATTAGACATTTAATTTAGAGTAAAAATAAGTAAAAAAAATTGTCATCTCTTGATTTGTCAAAATGAACAGTAATTAGGGGCAGCTATAAAAAAAATTTTGGACAAGTAATTAGGGATATATGTAGACAAATAAGGAAAACAAAACTCAATTATATTGGGGTTTCCGTGTGGCCGCAATTTCGAAAATTATTGGCGGCAAGGGGCGCTAGTCAGTTGACACGTGTACAGCAGTTAGGCAATTGCAAATTTGCAATTTGCCGTTATTTTTAAGCTTACTGCCCATATATGTAAATATATTATTTTAATAAATTTAATCAATTAAGTTGTTTGCTTAATTTTCTTCTTCAACTTTTCATCTTTAATTCGGTTTAGCTTCAAACTTCTTCATTTTTTCACCAATTTAATTCTACAAATAAAATATACTATTTAACACAATTTATAAAATTCATGCTCAAAAAGGGCAAATATAAATATTAAATGTGAGGCAAATAATGATAAAATATGTATAATTTTAGCCTAACATCAACAACCCACACTTAAACTTTTGTTCGTCCTCGAGCAACCATTAAAGCTCATCTCAACAAATCAAAATAGGAATGTCTTCACTTTGGTTAATACAATCAATTAGGCCATATACCAATTTCAAAACATAAAGTACACTTTTCAATCATTATGCAAGACATCCAAATAAACAACAAACTTCTAACTTTCTAACCTCAAGGAAGGACTCTACTCATCGAATTAGGTTTGTTCCCCTATTCCATCAAAGAAAGATAATAAAATCATATATCTATCATCAAAACAAGTGCCATCACAGGAAGAAATAGTCCACATACTCAATTTAAAAAATCGAATATAAATTAAGGACCAGGGCCATCATCAAGGTAACTTGTGATGTAGCCACCCTCAACTTAGGCTTTCAACCCGAGTTAAAGTGCACAATGTCCAAGGAAGGACCAGGGCCAACACAGAGTTTTACAACTTTTCTAGGGAAATGTGAGATGTGTGGATCTCAATCATGGGCCATCTTATCTTTTACCTATTCGTGTTCCATTAGCTACAAACCAAGCATTTCCACCCTTTTCTACTTCTACCATTGTTCTTATTTTTCTTCTTACATAGTGCATTAAGGATTTCTTATTGGCTCAAATAGAATTATGGTATCAATAAAAAGGGATTCGGCTCGATCATGTGGTTTACAAGAAAAATATAGGCTAAAAGGCTCAAAAGGGTTAACTAGTGATATAATGTCTATAAAGGCTAAAATTTATAAGACAAATCAAAGAAAACCGATTATCATCCCCTAAACAAAGCAACACTTTTTATTTCGCTTCAATAACATGCATGACAAGTTCTAGACTAAGATGCAAAACATGGAATAAGCAAATTCTCACCACACATGGCACAAGTATCAAACAAGATGGATCAGAGAGACAGGATCATAACAAACTACAAAATAAAATAAGGTACATACAAAGTCACAATCATAAGCTTAGGTGTCAAAGAGTCAGCAATTTCCTTATCAATCAAGCATTCACAAGAAAGTACTACTCAAAAATTAGGCCCAAATAACAAGTATCACACCACTCAAAAGGGATTTTTCTTATCTCTCAAAAAAAAAATTAAAAAAAATTATTTCTAAAAAAAATAAAAGACACTGGATTCAAAGGGACTATCCTTAGGAAAAGAACCAAAAAAAGCCAACTAACTCATCCTAAAAAAAAGACTCAATAAAACAGTAAGAACTAGAAATTCATTCCTCCACCCCACACTTAAAAAGATGCTATGTCCCTAAAGCATCAAATAAAATTTAAAACAAGGGTTAGAAAAACTCCCTCAGGCCTCTAGGCCTAGCGAGTAGCATGTTCTCTTTATTTTCATCAACGGTCGAATGCACCCCACACTTAAGCTCAAACAAGCTCCTTTTTTTTGTACTCAGACTTCCCCTAATCTGCAAAAAAAGTGACACTAATAATATAAAAATAAAATAAAATAAGAAATTACACTACTAATTAGGTTGCCTCCCAATAAGCGCTTAATTTAACGTCGCAGCACGACGTAGACACCTTAGTTACTCAGACTTCACTACGATCCCATTCCTCTATTAGACGACCACATTGAACCCGAGTGGGCACATTAACAACTCTAGGAGGTTGAAATACGGTTCCATCTCCTTGACCCTCTCCAATTGGATTATTGTGTGCCCCTTGATTAGCCATTTTCCTCAAAGTTTTTCACAATTCAGGATCGTAAGGGTTCAAGGGTTCGACTCAACTCCGTGTACTTGGTATACATTAGAGTTAAAGCTTGTATAAAACAAAACTAAAAAAATGTAAAATCAAGAAATACTTGACTAAAGTTCAACAATGTAGTTAGTTTAATCTAAAAGTCGTATTCCCCGGCAGTGGCGCCATTCTTGGTAACATCCAAATATACTTCTTGAAAAGAAATATAAACGATCATATGCAATATATTTACCCAACTATAAGTCGGGGCCGGCCTCTCCAAGACTCGCAACTCGAACGCATCCAGGCACTTATGAATGGCTTGATTCTTCTAGTCCATGAGTTGCTCCATCGTAGCCTCGGACTACTAATCGAGCGCTGCATCCACGACCTAATGTACTGTAGTAGTGTGGCAATTTGTGTCTCCAGTTTCACAACTTGAGCAAGAGGGATGGCGGAGGACCCGGAGGAGTGGGTGGCTATGGAGGAGCTAGGGGCCTGACTGGCGACTGGAGACGGTTGTAGGTGAGGGTGCTACTTTGGAGGCCAAGGGCCAATGAGATGTCCCGATATCCTTATTTTTCCTTCTATTCCTCCTTTATCTTGATATGATACGTTTCCCTTGACTTTCTTCATGATTGCGGAGTCTTGGATGTTGTAGGTGTTCCATAATTTCCTTGTATTATGCATGTTCTTGATGAAATTCTTGTTTAGAAAGAAAATGAGTTTTCATGATTTATGTCCCTCATGTTGATGTGAATTTAATATGAGTTGCCTATATGCTTCGTGAGATGAATTGATGAACATGCTTTAATGTGCCTTTTAGAGTAATTGCATAAGTGGTTTCATGATGATATGATGAGCATGCTTTGAGTTGGTAAAAGATAGTTCCTCCTATGAAATGGAGCAATGTTGAAGTTTTCATGCATAATGGGTTGTTAGATGCAGTTCCTACTTCCTTGTGTTGCATTGAGTATATTGAGATGGAGTTGATGTTTCCTTCTTTGAATTGTGCATTATTTAGATGTTTCATGCATGATGGGCTGCTAGTCTTGAGTCTTTAATTCCGTAAAGTGTCTAGATTGTCATTCGAGGACGAATGTTCCCAAGAGGGAGATAATGTAACACCCGGAAAACTAGTAGGTGAAACTAGAGCCTTACATGAGAGTTTTAGAGTTTGATAGGTCGGTTAATGTTTTAAAATGGCTTCCCATACTTAGGATGAGGGGTTAAGGGGTTAAATGTCAAGGTTCGACTCCCCAAGGACCAACCAAGGATCTTTGAGGAGGACCCTAAAGCCTAACCCCAAATCTGCCTAATAGTGCCCAAAGTTGGTGACCTACGGATGGGATATATGGGGAGTAGGTCCGTCCATGCCTCGTGGGGGTGTCTTGTGGGTCAAGACCCCAAATGGGGAGCTTCAGACATGGACCTACGGACCTGCAGGACAGCCAGTAGACCCACCCACGGTCTGTGGGTCATGGGTGTAGGTCATGACCTGAAAACCTGTCCAAGTTCGGCCAAAAGTAAGGTTAGTTAAGTAATTTCCTTTTAAGTTAGTTTAATGTAGGGTAGTTTTATATTGTTTTAATAGACCTATATAAGGGTTTTCAAGCCATTAACTAACCCTTGTACTCCATAAATCCCAAATCCAAAATCATAACCAATTTTACCCCCCAAAATCTTCTCTCAAGAACTCCAAGGAAGAATAAGAAGAAATCAATTTAGGGATTGAAGAAGGAGGCTTTTTGACACAAATTTGTTGGATTTCTTCACTTCAAGTATGGTAGTCTTTGATTCATGGATAGCTTTCTTCCATGGAGTCCTCAAACTCTCAATTCTAAAGTGAGAAAGTCTCCAAAACATAGGGTTTTCACTCCAAACGTTTTTATGAATTAATTATCTTATATTATGATTGAATTTATGTTTTATGGTGGTTTTATGACAAAATTTCCCATGTATTACCCTAATTTCTCAAATTTGATCTTAAAGTGTGGGTATTGATTGATATTAGTAGCATGTTATAGAATCATGAATATAATGAATTTATTACTTGAATTATGTATTACGTGAAGAATTTCTATAATTTTGATGTTGAATTTCCTCCAAGAAACCATGAGCCCCTATGTCCCCAATTGGTGACAGTGATGTGGGTGAATTGTGGTGAGAGGAACATTATGAGATTTTGTTGTATTAGTTGAGTTATTTGAATCATGCTACCGTCCATGTCTAATGTAGAAATTCTAGATAGGTTGGTTGAATGTTATCTATAGTCCTTGAAGGGAAAAACATGAGAATTAGCTATGTGTATGAGACTTGTGGGTATGCAATTAGATTGTTTTGAGAGTAAAGTGAATATACTATAATCTAATTGTTGTGTTGATTGAATGATTATCCTCATGTACACAGTTAGGTATGAATATCATACAATGTGATAGGTTTGTCACATTTAGTGATTCTAAGGTTTGAAGAGTAGTCTCTCCTATTGAATCTAGGAGCTTTAGCATGAGTTTGTTGGATTGAGTGTCAAGACATTCTTCCATAATATCAATTTAAGTCAAGACTTAATATAAACTCAATGGGACTGATGCTTAGCACCGAGTGGGTAGTGATATGAGATGGAAGTCCTCACGATAGTAGAGGCCGGGTTTCTAGGAACCATCTCTAAGGATGGTAGCACTCACGTTAGTAGAGGCCGGGTTTTCTAGTAGCAATCCCCTTATCCCATAAACTATGTGCCCACATAGGTAACTTAGCTATTGGATCCACTTAAGCTAAGAGTTTGGTTCTACCTTAGGCAAGTAGGACAACCCTTTTTCAGTGTGGGGTAGACACCGTATTCGATGATTAAGCTCTCATGGTCTATGTTGGTTAAAGCTAATTCCCACAAGGTTAAGTTTAGGATGAACTATGGCTATTCAAGAAGTACTAATTACTATGGGTGGGGGTATGGGACTTGATCCATGCATTGCACAAGTATGCTTTGAGACTAGTTATGGTAGGTTTCATTTTTTTCATGATTATTCATGTAGTAAATGTGCTTGTGACTAGATGGACATTGCATTTGATTTTAGTGCTACTTGTAATGTTGTAGGCTATTTGGATTGTTGCCATGGGTTGCTTTCTTGATGTGGTTGACTAAAATTGAATGCTTCCTTGTCTATAAGAAATAGGCTAAGGATGAGATTAAAAGATGGTAAACATGAATGAGGATCTAAAGTGACTTGCTTAGTATGGGTGGGATTATGGGATCTTACCTATGCATTGCACACGCTTGGCTTGAGGTGGCTCATGAAGTGTTGCTTTCATGACATGCTAAAACTAGATTGTATTGACTATTTATATGTTCCTAATGGTATTAATTATACTCACTAGTTGTGATTGTTGTCTACCATGGTATAGTCTATATCTCTTCATGATGTCGTTTATGCTTATGACTTGTGTTTTTCACACTATCTTCAAAATGATGGCTTAAGTTAGTAAAGTGCATGCATTCAACTAAAATGTCCCTTTTATCATTTTTTCAAAGGTTTTTATTCATGGCTATCATACTTAGAGCATTTTGTACTAACCCATATTTCTTCTACATTTTTTACAAAGTGTAGGATTGGGCGATATGGACTTCCATCCTCCTAGCTAGGATCATAGTAGATCAAGAAGAAGAAGCTTGTTGAGTCCTCATAGAATTTGAGGGCTTGACCATTATGTCCTTTAAGTCTTTCTTTATGTTTTAGACTTTTGTATGGGCTACGTCCCAAAAATTTATTCAAGTATTGTAGATGGTTTGAGACATAGTGTTGTAGACTTCCGCTTGTTTTTATAAAAGACTTTGATTGTAAAAGAAAAAGTTTTAAATTTCCGCAGCATTTTCTATTATCTTATGTTATGAGGCTTGTATGAGGCTTTTTGGAGTCTTGTATGCCATGTCACATCTAGGGGGTACTCCTGGGTCGTGACAGGAATGAGATTTTATGCCCATTTCTCTCATTTCACACCCAAAAATCTCTCAATTATCTCTGATCAGGACACCTAGATTTGCCAAACTAAGGTATACGTCGTGCTCCTTACTCTTTTTACTTCAATAGTGTAGTATCAGTGAATGCATGCTAAGATTTAATAGAGTAATATAGCATTTCAGTTGATATTTGAATTTGGAAAATAACATAATTGATTGGTCAAATTCCCAAAGCATGAGGCATCTTTTTACTTCTACAACACTGCCACAACATTATGAGCATAAGGATCACAAGAAATAAGGTTGAAAATGGGTCAAAAATGGTGGGAGAAGTTGAAGGGTTGTTCTTGGTGGAAACTTAGATTTGGGCATGATTTAGGAGTTGAAATGCCCAGATTTTGCATATTTAGGTAATGAGGTCAATGTAAGAACATTGATATGTATAATATTTGCATTAAACAGAATTTTTGAGCCAAGGGAGCCATTGACCCTAGAGGTCTAAAATCATGAAGGCCATTATAACAACTTTGCATCTCGATATAGCAATGCCACTATAGTAGGCAACCACCAACTGTGGTGCTCTTCAGAAGTGCAATAGTTCCCCTCCTACTACTATAGTGCCAACCTAGCTGCTATAGCGGAAGAGAGAAAATACTGCATCCTCGCAAGCTGCCCAAAAGTAGATTTTATCTTTGCACACACTTCTTAGGATGAATTTGTGTTTCCTAACCCACATTTCTAATGTTATAGGTTATCAAATTGAAAGAATTAAGTGCCCCGATGGACCTTATGAGATATTTCTTGATGTTACTAGGAAGACAAAATTTTGTGAGATCCGACAAATTGGTTTTTGTCTTGAGAGGGATTTTAAAATGAGGGTAGTGCCTAAACAGGATAGCGCCTTCTACAACTGGATTTAAGAGCTTGGATGGGGTCTTTTAATGGTGGCTCATCCCTTCTCATACTGCGGGTGGTGTTGGTGTTTTATGTAGATGCCTACAGTTGTATGGGATTCTCCCAACCCTACCATCTGTATTTGAGGAGTGGAATTCCCCGTGGATGCTTGGTCCTTGAATCAGGTGTTGGAAGTGCCAGAGGTTCCACATAAGGCATATAAGGACAAGCTGAGGGAGATGAACATGACGTGGTTGTAGAACATGCTCGGGGAAGAAAACTACTAGAAAGAGGTCAACTGATTCAGTATAAGGGGTTTTACCAGTAACTATTGTTTGCCTGGTGCTTGGAGATGGCTAGGACTGGTGGGTCAGAGGATTCGTCTGTTGGGCAACCTCTATGACGTGACTTATCCCCGGGCCATGGTGGTAGCCTACACCATAGTTGGGATAATTGTTAATGTAGGGGGAGGTACATAGTGTGTCATAGATTTCTACGATGGCGGAAGAAGCCCCATTTTCTTCCGGGCCTAGTATTTATGATTTGTAGATAGGAAGGTGTGACCTTGGATGATACAGACTATGGGGTGGAAAAGGACAGCCTGTTCAACCTCTTACTAGTGAAGAAGACACCCTACCAAGTACCCAAGAAGAGTAAGATAGGTGAGGCGGGAAGCATCTGAGTCATAGAGGGTTCATAAGAGGCCATGGATGATGATGAGGGCCCTATCGCCCCTACTACTGAGTCTTAACCCTTGCTATCTAGCAGCCACCCAAATGAGGATCTGAGTTTTCTTAGGAGGTTTGTGGAGACCACTTATGCCGGACCCTCAGCCCTATCGGCTCATTCCCAAAAAATAGTTGCGCTCCAAAAGGAGCTTGATACTTAGATGTGGAGAGAGCTCTCCTAGGACCGTCTATTGGCCCTCATGTGGAAGACAATGATGGTCATGCTACATTGCATGGTCTTAGAGTAGGAGCTTTCCAATTGGAGCTAGAGGACTTGGAGGAGTTCCCCTTTATGCACGAGCCCGAGGCAGGAGACCCCGCCGCATGATGGTGATTAAGGACCACAATATTTCCCCGTTTCGGCGTAAGAAATCTCTACTGCTTTCTTGTTTTTGGTAGAACATGGATGCTTGTTTTTGGAATTTTATAATCCTTGTATTTATGCTAGGCTGTTCGAAATGAATTTCTGTTGTATTTCTACATTAATATGAACCGAACAGGTGATAAAATTGGCTTTTCAATAGAAGGCAAAATAGGGGAAATAAAAAGATTTGACTCACTGATTATCCCCACTATAGCGCCTAAGCACCACTATGGTGAAATCTACTATGGAGAGAAACCTTTCGCCATAGCGGGAGCGCTGTAGCGGGCTAACTCCACAATGGCATCCTCAACGAGCATTAGTCAATTTTTTTGAAAATTCAGCAATGTTTCCCCATCCCATATTTCTACCAACTCTTTGAAAACCTTACCATTAACAATGCAAGCGCAAGACCATTTCTAGACACAAATGTCACAGTCATTCGAATCATAAGCTCATTGCAAGCTCTAGGATCTTACCAAACACACAAAATCAAGCACTTACACCACATTATCAATGAATAAATATAAAATAATATTGGAGAAGACATCTTATTATCACATACCTAGTATCCCATAGGTCCCAACAATTACCGAGTGTCCTGAAACCAGAGTTTCGCCACATTCACAATTTATCCTTTTCTCCTTAGCATCTTACCAATGGTAAGACCATGCTAGTTTAACACAACACTTCAAATCATCAACAAAACCATACAATTTTAGGAGTGGACTACACCAAAACATGCTCAGTAAATCACATAACACTTTCGATCATTCAAGCAATTATACTTCACACATAGACATTTATTCAAAAAATAAAATGCATATGATTCATGATTAATAACGTTTCAAAGACACTTTATCCAATTCTAAGCGTCAACGTTCGTTAGTTGGTATAATAACTCAACTAAATGAGTTGGGGTCGAATCCCACAGGGAGTGGTACGTGTTTAAGATTCAATAGTAAAGTATGAACATGTTCAAATCATTCAAAGGAATAGACATTATCGAATGTGATTCCATTATAGACTACTATAGACAAATGGGTAAATGCAACTGTTAGGAAATTGATGTATATTAGTGAATAAGATAGACTATAAAGGGGGTAAACTTTCTCTCAAACAATTTACCCCGAATCAAGTTGATTTCTCTCGAACATTGATGAGTCCACAAATTGGACTCATTTAGGGCTTTATTTTGATATGAATAGTGTCCTCAAATGCTTATTTTGTTTCAATATCTGATGAAAACTCTTAAGTTTCAGGTATTTGAAGATTTAGTGGAAGCATGGACACTTAGGTGCAAAAAGGAACAAAAAGGCTGAAATGAACAAAGAAGCTGAAGCCTGCGACTCACCGAAGGGACGCACTCCGCCCTTTGTTCCAGTATAGAAGGCTTGAAGGAGCAGGATAAAAAAGGCAATGAAATGAGCAGTCGGTGATTGACTGAATAGTTCCGCGAAGCAGTACTAGGTCGCCCAATGACACAAAGAACGACGATGTTGAAGGCTAGTGCAAGACGGTGATGAACTACACCAAAGGGCGAATCGCCAAGTTAATCGTGGATTCCGACTAACCTCGCCGAAAGATCCGCCAATACTATTTTTCGAAGTCTATAGATACTAAACTTTTTATTAATTTTTAAAATTTGAATATTCATTTAAATTTCCTGAATAGAATAGTAGTTTTGGGATATTTTCTCTCAAGTTTGGAAAGGGTTTTTGGGAGACTTGAAGAAAGAAAGATTTCATCTTCCCCAAGTTGGAAGTGGGTTTTCACCATTCTTCTTCCTGTTCTTTAATCAAGGTTTAATTCCTTATACCCATTTGATTTTAGTATCATTTTAGGTGTATTTTGTTATTTCTTTATGTGTGGCCAAAAACCCCCATTCTTGGGGTGTGATTTAGCAAATATGTGTTGATATTGTTGTTTGGTCTTGCTTGCTGATAGGATAGATATATTTTAATGGTGATTTCATCTAGTGGTTGTTTTTTAATTTAATGGGTTTGTAGTTGCAAATAAAAAACCACCCATGTGTTTTCAGCTTGCCGAGAGGGAGGTCGCAAAACCAAGACCGATAGATTGATGGCCTAAGGATTGCATCGACATGAGGTTCAACCTTACAGGGTGAGCCTTAGTCCCATATCCTAACACTCAGCTCGAGAGAGTGAGTGGAGTAAGGCGTAGGCTGGCCTTTATGTGGCAAATGGGTGTCCGAGAGAGACGCATTTGAAACGGGGTAAGTTGCCCGAGAGGGAACATATTTTCATCTAAAGCTTAGCCTAGGCACTATTATCTTGCAAATTTCCTATCGAAAGCATATATCCGAACAATTTATCTCAACTTGTATTGCGGTCACATCCCAAGAACTTGTCCCCATACTTGATTTTCTTATTATTTTTCTTATTTTTTTACTACTTGTGACAAAACCCCCATTTGATATTTGACACCTTTGTGTTACCCCTTGTAATTTACAATGTTTTTAATCGTTAATGTCTTTAGCTACGACTAGTTTGAACTTAATTTTATTTTTCTACTAATTCTCAAAACCACTCCCTTGGGACACGACCTGAACCTTAAGTTCGGTTACTATATTATCGACGATCGTAGACACTCTTACTATAGGTTAGTGCCATTGGTGACGATAAGCATCAAAATGGTGCCGCTGCCAGGAGTGCTGTTACGTGAAGATGTAGTTAATCGAAATTCTTATTTTTCATAGTTTTAATCTAACTAATCTTAGTTGTAGTTTTGTTTTGCTTGTTTGAAGACCAACGCAGAGAAAGAAAAATGGATGAGCACTATGGATATTACACAGATCATCCTTTCCTAAAGCTATTAAACCTCAGGGATAACCTACTGACGTTCAAACAGGCAGGGGAAGAGACAATTCAGGAATTGTAGCTGAGATTCAAAGCAATTTTACAGACATGCCCATCTCATGGAATGCTTGATAAGACACTGCTGGATTGTTTCTATCGGGGTCTCAAACAGAAAAATAGAAGCATTATTGAGCACCTTTCCAAAGGCGGAATGATAAACCAACCCTATGAAGTCGTCGCAACACTACTTGATAAAATGGTTGAAACCAACAAAGAAGCCCAAAATAAATATGAATGGAATAAACTGGTGGCGCAAGTAGATGTTCTACCTAAACGGATGATGGGGTTGGAAAAGCAAGCCAGGGAGAAGGAAAAGAACTTCTCCCTTCAAAAGTGCAAACAGAGAAGGAGGCATGAGGATGTGCAAAGTGACGATACCGCTTCACTTTTCCAACAAAAACTTGACGAGAATGACATGAAGGAAAACATTGATATGCTAAACGAAGTAACTACTTCGAACTCCATGACCATTCAGCTGCAAGATGCTCAAATCACCTATTTGATGACGTGTCACTATCCTCCGTTCACCGAAGATTCACCTAATTACACCATGGGAGATTTCGAGGACGAAGAGTAGTCTTGACTTGCGTTGTGCCGTGACGTTAACTCAGGCGTTGTTTGGGAGGCAACCCAAAACCTCATATTATCTTATATTTGCATACTAGTAAAATAATAGTGTCTTAGTTTTATAGATTGAAGTGTAGTACGTGCCAAAGAGGTGCAGAATGGCGAGCAGCAGACCCAATTGGCGAGTCGCCGAATACGCCAGTGATCAAGGCTACTTCGCCGTTTCATTCAAGGCATCCTCTGAGCCTGGAGTGTGTAAAATTCAGGGAGCTCAAGAAAGTTTCGGTGATTCGTCCAACTGATTGGCGACCCCGATGGTCACCACCGTTTGAATATCCACAACTGCTGAGAAGTTCTATAAAACTCGGTGAAGTAAATATTTGTTTGGCGAAGCGCCGAATCACTCAGAAACCAAAGTGCTGCCACCAAATGGGAACGAACTAGATAAGTTGCTGGCCAACACACAAAAAGGTAGCTGATTAATCACTCGAGAGTGTGGGTTGAAGATAGGCGTATTGGAATGCTAAGAAAAGTTGTACAGAGCTTGATGAATCACTCGGCAATGCACCAAACGTCCCCAACATACCTTCTGCTTTACGCGACATCTGTTGAAGGACTCCAACTCGAAACAGCTTCCTAACTAGGATTATTCTCTAGCCCTATCTCTGTCTTTCTTTAATTAGACCTCTGGATTATTGTTATATATTTGAGGAAAAATATATTTTGATTGTGGTGGGGTGAGGCTCATCTTTATTTGCATGCTATGGATGTATGTGTTTTTGTATATATTTGGGTTGTCTGTTTAAAGTGGCGCTATATATTGTTTTCGTGATTGTTTAAGCTTATGGTTTCTTCCTGGTTTTAATTGATTGCAAATTTTGACCGTTCCGAAAAATTATTATTATTTTTCGAAAAGTTTTGCCACAACTTGTGTTGAATGTGGCTGTTCTTTTGCAAAAAAATGAGTCATGGTTTCGATCAATACCGATGACTTCAATAGTGCTTACAATTGAACAAACATGAATGTACGGTTACGATGAGGCCAAATGAAGTTGCATAGACAATATGTGAACTCTTTGCATCTCATTGTGATTAGCCTTTTATCGAATTGATTCTCTTGTAATGACCGTTGCACACTAGCGAAAGTGTGTAGTATTGTTTGACTTAAGTGTCGATGCCTTGTGTGATGAGCTTACTTTGAACCTTGCATAAATAAACCTAGAATTTTCCCTGTTAGTCTGATTGATTTAGAAAGGTGTGCTCTTGAAATGATCTTAGGTAACTTTAAAGAGTGTGAGCCAAATTTGACATATACCTCTTTTGTGGCCTACCCGTGAGCGTGTGAAACTCTTTTGAATACCCTTTGAGCCTTACCTTTCGTTGAAAGAATCTTGATGAACCCTACACCTTACTTGACCCACTACCTATAATCCTCTTGATTTGTGGTTTAGCGAATAGCCAAAAAGCCTAAGTTGGGTGTGTGGTCAAAAGAAAAAGGAGAAGTCAAGAAGTGCAAGAAAGGTCCCTTTTACCCCATGGTGCTGCAGAACAGTGGAAATCCCTAAAAAAAAAAGAAGAAAAAGGGTGGACTAAAGTACTAAGGAAATCCGGTTTCCAAGCAATCCATGGAGGTGAATAAAAAAGATGACTTAGAAGCACTAGAAAAAGAATTGATAAAGGAAAAGAAGGGAATTCCTTGAGAATACCACATCTCATGAGAAAAAATTCATTGAGCCTAAATGACCATACCTTTGCTCTCATCCCCATTATAAGCCTTAGAAAGACCTTTTTGATCTTGAGTAAGCCGAATCGAAAGTCGATTGGAAAATAAGGGCAAACCTATTGATAAAAACATGCAGTGTGTTCCTCTTTTTGAGTGTGAGCGTTACATCTGATTCCTGATCTTGAATTGATTAACCTCTGTGTGTGAATATGAAATCATTCTTTATGTGATGGCATTTAGATACTTCTTGTTGAGCTTGATTGCAGAAGTACCAAGTATTGCGAGCATGAGAATCTTTTGTAATGATGTGTCACAAGTTGAATCTTTGAGTACACAATTGATCCTTGCATAAGTAAATTTGAGTATGGTTGTGTGCACTCATGATTTAGTCTTGTGTAGAATTATTTGAGACACCTTGTTAAATGGCTGAACATGAGTTTGCTTAAGGAAAAACAAAAGTTTAAGTTGGGGGTGTTGATGAGTCCACAAATTGGACTCATTTAGGGCGTTATTTTGATAGGAATAGTGCCCTCAAATGCTTATTTTGTCTCAATATCTGATGAAAACTCCTAAGTTTTAGGTATTTGAAGTTTTAGTGAAAGTATGGACACTGAGGCCCAAAAAGGAATAAAAAGGCTGAAAAGAACAAAAAAGCTGAAGCCTGCGCATCGCCAAGCACGCTTGGCGATTCACTGAAGGGACGCACTCTGCCATTTGTTCCAGTACGCGAAGCCTTGAAGGAGCAGGATCAAAAAGGCGATGAAAGGAGCAGTTGGTGTTTTGCCGAATAGTTCTGCGAAGTAGTACTAGGTCACCCAAAGACACAGAGCACGACGATGCTGAAGGCTAGTGCACGACGACGATGAACTACACCAAAAGGTTAATTGCCGAGTTAGTCGGCGTTTTCGACTAACCTCGCCGAAAAATCCACTAGCACTATTTTTTGAAGTCTATAAATACTAAACTTGTTATTGATTTTTAAGAGTCGAACATTTATTTTAATTTCCAGAATAGAATAGTACTTTTTGGGATATTTTCTCTCAAGTTTGGAGAGGGTTTTTGGGAGACTTGAAGAAAGAAGGATTTCACCTTCCCAAGTTGGAAGTGGGTCTTCTTCATTCTTCTTCCTTTGCTTAAATCAAGGTTTAATTACTTATACCCATTTGATTTTAGTATCATTTTAGGTGTATTTTGTTATTTCTTGATGTGTGGCTAAAAACCCTCATTCTTGGGGTGTGATTTAGCAAATATGTGTTGATATTATTGTTGGGTCTTGCTTGCTGATAGGATAGATGTATTTTAATTGTGATTTCACATAGTGGTTATGTCTGCCAAAGAGGTCTGTCTGCCAAAGTGGTCTCCACTGCATCTACCATGGCTTCCTCAATCTCTGTGAGACCCTCATAAGAAGCCTCATCATCAACAACAAGTAACTCATCATATGTTTCATCATCAGACTCAGCAGGAGCTACCTCCTCAGCTCGAACCTCATCTCCTGTGGTGGCCGGAGGCACATCTAGATCAACTGGCACAATAGGGATCTCCATTATCCCAAAAATCATCGACATGTTGATGGACTTAAGTTGGTCCACATCTCTCCTCCGCTCAGCAATAGCGGGCTTTAGAGCCGTCACATCATTAGTGGCCCCTTGGCATTGCTCACACGCCGCTATTAGTGACGCAAGGTCATCAATTGTCACACTCAAGGGTGTCACAGCATCTGCAAGGGCCCTCTCAATCATGCCAGGAATTGTAGCATCAAGCATGGATGCGCGTCAATTAGCAGAATAGGCTAGTTGCCCCATCCGTAGTAATGTAGCCTGGGTGAGTGGGGGTCAAGCAGCAGTACCAGGTCTAGGAGGCAAAGAAGAGGTGGAGGAACTGGAAGAAACAGAAGGGGCAACACTAGATGTACCTGAAGGCCCAGGGGCCAGAGTAGGCCATACCGCCTCTCCAGGTAGTGTTTGAGTATCAGCAAGCAAGGGTGTATCCAACTGGGCTGGCTTTTTTTTTTCGGCCTCATATTTCAAGTACTTCGCCTCAATCCTCCGGATGTCGGTAGAAGATGTGGGAATCACTTCCACAACCTTCTTCCCATCTCTAGGCACCCGAGCTTGTTTGCATAGCTCGGTAATCAACACCGGGAATTGAAGGGACGTTTGTCTCTGTTTGGCCCTCATAAGCATCTCATGTGCAATGATCATCCCCAGGTTCAGCCTCGTCCCATAAATGATGCAACCAAGACAGGCTGTTTTGGCGTGGCAGAGAATTGAATCATTTTGGGATAGCGTGATAGTACTGTTGATGAAGCCAAACCAGAACCTTGTTGCTATATTTAGATCCTTCTTCTCAATGGGTGCTCCAACCTAAAGCCACTTGGGAGTACCGTCTGATGTTAGGGAATCCAACCACTTCTTCATGTTTTCTAATGTCTTTGTCCTAATCTTATATTAGAAGTCATCCTCAATTCGTGTTGAAACCCCCAGGATTACATTGATAGCATCACATTCGCATTTCACCTTTTTACCCCTAACGACCACATAGTTAACCATCTTGAATTTGTTTGTCGAATTCTTCCCTTGTGGCACCAAGGCTCTGTAAGCAGTGTAGAACTCCCAGACCCAATTTGAAACATATGAGCCTCGGGATTGGGTGAACAATTGGAACTTGTGGGACCTCAAGTAGCTCATGATCTCCGAATACCTGTCTATGATGCCATCAGTAGACAACCTTTTCTCCTCTATAATGGTCCTCAGCCCCTCAGTCTTCAGTCTATTCATAAACCATGGAGGAGGACCCCGTACCGGTGGTGCTAGGACTACAACTTGTGATGGAACAAAAGGAGTAGTAATGGTCTGGGGAGTCCTGATCATAGACGGATCATTCATCCTTTCTTATCGTAGCTCCTCCCTTTGGGCTACTAGTAGCTCATCATCCTCAGGCTTAGAATTGGTAGATTGAGGATCTTGGTGCTCACCCTCACTCTCAGAAGTGGTTAGGTAAGTGGCATAGATCCCGTCACTATCGGAGCTTACCTTCGATGACGCAGGGGCAAGAGCCTTGCCTTTTCTCTTTCCTTTCCCACCTGTGGTGGGCAGTTTAGTAACCTTTGCCCTAGATGCAGCTGTATTCTCGTTGATTGTAATTCCTTTGGCCCTCTTGCGGGGCGGCATGTCTCTACCAGCCACTTTTGGTCTACCATATTTGCAAACACATCATAGAAAGTAAGAAATAGTTCAAACAAAGTTGCAGAAAAATAGTTGCAGACAGACTTGCCGAACCGGTCGGCGAGTCGGCGAATCACTTCGGCGAGCCAGATCGGGCTCGCCGAAAGGATTGCCTTACAATTTCTCAGAAAAATTGGCATGTCTATGATGGAAGGGCACTTTCGGCGAATCACTGACACCATTCGGCGAGCAAGGACTAACCCGCCGAAAGTTACAGTGTATTTTAGGGGTTAGAGGCGCAGAAATGGCGATCAAAGAAGAATTTCGACGAGTCACCGAGTGCACTCGGCGAACTCAAGCTTCTCACTGAAAGTTACTTAACCCAAACTCAATTTTAGCATGAAATTAAAGGAGATTAAGGGGAATTCGGCGAATCGCTGAGTGGTTCGGTGAGCTCGACTCAGCTCGCCAAACTACCCAACGTGCCTACTTTCAACCTTATCTTCCAAAATCAACCCCGCAGCCCCCGAAAACTAAATCAAAGCATACACAAACCTAATTAGACTAAGACCCATGCTACCCATGCCCCCGAGATACTTATACTTCTTCCAGTTTAGCCAAATTTGGCCATTTGATGACTTTGGCCCTTAAAAATGACGGCAATCACTCCATCATTGGGCAAAACACATTATTTGGCACAAATGTGGGTTACTTAGACTTCACCCAACTAGACCTAACAAAAACAAAACACAACCCAACGAGATTGATCAATTTTAAAGCATGAAAATTCGAGAAATCAACAACTCGACATTATAGGTAAGATTACGAATTCAAAATAGGAAAACAAGAACACAATTATGATTCAGAGATGCCCAGCACATATCACTAAGATAAAAGCAATTGCAAATGAGACTTATCGCTAAATATAAGTTCGGGGTTCGGAAAAACCAACCTTTAATGACGAATAAATAAGTTGAAAGGCTAGGCGGCAAATATATCCAACTCTGAACACACAATCAATGACTAACAAGTGGTAATAATGCAAAAATATAAAAAATATAGTGCGGGTGTGATTTTGGAAAGTTAAAAAGTGAGGGAATGTGAAAGAGTTTGTACTTTTGAACCTTTGGCCTTTAAAACCATCCAGTTCTCGCTCTTTCGACGACATTAATTTTGCTCGCCAACCCACTCGACGACACGCCGAGTGGGCACTTACCTAGCCAAGTTTTATAAAACCTTCAGTTACTGTGGGAGTCAAAACGGAGGACTAAATCACGATAGCTGACCTTTTCGGTGACACACCGATTTGCTCCTGGGCTAGCCGAGTTTTACAGACTCCAACCTTAGAATTTCTTGAGTCCAATGGCGGTCCAAGTCGTGCTCGCCGACCTCTTCGGCGAGTCGTCGACTGGGTCTTTTTCTCACCAATCTCCCTTTTTCAAACACATTCCACACTTTAACATGCACAATCAACACACTATTATTTCAAAAACAAAAACAAAGCAAATAAAAATTGGGTTGCCTCCCAAGCAGTGCCTTAGTTAACGTCGTGGCATGATGCAAGTCCTCACTCAAACTGAAACGACCCCAAAAATGCCCGAAAATGTGCTTCGGAAACACCTATAATTGTAATTTCCATATATCTCAAAATCCGTGCATGATTTCGGAAATCCGACTTCATATTCTTGTTTAGGGGGTCAAATTGAGTGGGGAAT
>JAJOOR010008658.1:0-29369 GCA_036250505.1 Solanum acaule | reverse complement strand
ATATATTGATATTTTCTCTTTGTATCTTAATGTTGTCCTTGTTAGCAGCTATACCTTCTTTTACTGACCCCGATCTCGCAGATATTTCCTAATGATGACGCCATATCCTCAATCCGATTAATTCTTAACAAATTAGTATTCGCAATTTGTGAGGGTTGTTCTAGCTATATAAGAAATCTTTGATTAATAATAACATAATAAGATAAATAACTTACTTCAGAAATCAGTAATTGAATAAGTATTTTGATCCATTGCATAATCATTTCATTATTTAAGTTTCAGTAAATTCCCATAGGATATATTCCTGCAGGTTTTTTAACAACTGGTTGATATTCATACCTAGTTTGCACATCATTTATTTATGATAAGGTAAAGTATATTATTGACAACTGGGGAAACCCCTATACAAGTAGTACAGCGAAAATGAGAGAACCTACACCAAAATATGGTTCTCAACAAAAGAGACCCAATTCTCTCTACCAATAGGGTGCTTATCATTTTTTCTTTTATCATATTTTCTTCTATCTGTATCTTCTATCTATATGTTTTCTAATACAAGGATCTTCATCATATCTTCTGTCATCAAGAGTTTAGTCATACAGAGTCCTATCTATTTTCCATAGGTGTTGATCCCTTTGCAGATTTCAAAAAAACATCTGGGTAGCTCATTTAACACCTTTAAATCTGCCAATAAGATATCCACCAAGGAGCTCTGTCCTTTCCTTAATTCTGCTCCCATCTACCTCAGTGGCACAAACTCTGTGATATCGCTGATGCTTCTTTGTTCATTTCTGGTCAACTATTTAACTCGGCTGCTTCAGCATAGGAAATCTGCTGAGAGGACTAGTTAGTCTCTTAACCCTTGTCTGTGAATATCTTGTTAGCTATGTCCTGGCACGATAATCACACTTCTTCAGACTCTCTGGAAAGTTAGTATACTCATATATTTCCATACCTGTTAAAAGTTTTATAGCACTGCATATTCATGTGCTTGTTCCTTCTCACTCAATTTCCTGTAGATCTCCACTGTTCCTTCGGATGCTAGCATAATCTTTGGCAGATCCACAATAGGATCTTTCTGCTGACCGTTAATCTCGACTAAGAATTTCCTTCTCTCGATCTATTCTTAACAGTATTCATTCTCCGCGATGGTTTCTATAATGTCAAATTATTGATTCCCGGCTGTAAAGAAGTCTCTCCCCATTCACTGTTTACGTGCTAAGTTTTCAGACAATCAGCTTTCTAGCCGCCATGTCTTAGGCGTAACTTACTGAGTGATCTCCAAATACAGAGTGAGATGAGAGAGAAAATCCTATTGCTTCCGAAATGTTGAGCTGACTGTGGATGCGGGAGTTCACCTTCAGAGTATCTGAAACTGGATCTTGTGGTTGAATAGTGTTTCTCATATTAACATGAAGTTGGCTCTGTCCCAACAGCACATGTAAACACGAAGCGTCTAAGGTCGGTGCTAGATAAGTTTTAGAAAAACGCTAAGTAGTATTAGGCTAAGTTGCGCGGACTCTTCACTTTCGATGCCGCACCTGTGTTGGATTCTCCAAAAATACTCTACTTTTGGAGATTCTGACATGCGCCCGTTGACATTTTTGAAGAGTCCGAGCAACATAGGTTTAGGTGAATGTTTCCTGGTCAATCCTACATATTAGATTAAGGTTATTATCTTTAATAGTGATATCTTTATGCCTTTATATTTTACATATGTATATTAAGTACTAGTTAGTTGTGCTGGTGGGATTGCTTATACTCAACGTCTCAACCATAACTACACCTCAATCCCAAACAAATTGGGGTCGGCAAGGATTGCTTGTACTCATCCCTTCAAATTTGGTTTCTCTCTCCCTTGTAAGACCCAGCCCATTATCCCAATATTAGCTGGACCTGATGGTGTGACGTTCTATTCTCCTATCTTCCAGCACCAATAGCCATCTCTATGTAGACTCAAGTTTAGTAGATCTTTTGTTGTGTTATGTAGAAGCTAAAAATATACACCTGATCTGCTTCTCTTACTATGTGCCAGTCAGAAGAACCACCTTTGTGTGTTTTACACATTCAGTATCCTGAATGGCCTGACCATGGAGTTCCAAGAGACACACTTGCTGTTCGTGAGATTCTGAAACGGACGTACAATGTGCCTCTTAGTCTTGGACCAATTGTAGTACACTGCAGGTTTCTCTGATCACTGTCGTTGTAAATGTGCTTTTTAAAATTCTATTATGTAATTGTTTGTGTAGATTGATGCCTCATTCTCTTGTACAGTGCTGGTATTGGTAGGACTGGAACATATTGCACAATCCATAATACCATCCAGAGAATACTGGGTGGAGATATGTCTGCTCTTGACATCGTTAATACAATAGCCATTTTTAGGTCTCAGCGAATTGGGATGGTCCAGACCATGGTACAGCTCCTCCTCGTTTTTTTTTGTCCTTTTCAATTTTCCAATAAGCTTCCTTTTTGGCTTCATTTTAACTACCTACTGCTGATTATAAGACTACTGCAGGAGCAATAGTTTCTGATTTTTAAAGTAGCAGACCACATCCAGCTTTTTTCTGAGTTGCTGGTACAGAACATAGTGAGTTCATGTTAGTTAAAATTTAAACATATTGAAAGGGCTAAGCTATTGTTTTTAACCCTTCCGTAAACCCTCAGAGTATCAGTGATGCTAAAGGCTTGCTTGAGGTGTGTTTAAGTCCTGAAACTAGGTGAAGCTCAAGTTAAATGCATTGCGTAGCTTAGATGGAGCTTTGGTGCAATTACCAAGGGACCAAGACATGTGCCTGTCTTTGAGGGGTACCACTGTACAATTAAAAAGATGTTGGCAAAGTGATATTATGAGTGACTTTTTAGTGATTAGGAATAAGACTAAAAAGAATTAGTATAAGAAAATTCTTTGTTAGAAACTTCACTGGATTTATCTCAAAAAAAATTCTTTGTTAGAAAAATGTGTATTTTACATTTAAATTGGAAATTCATATTAGCTGTGGAACTTGATTGACATGATTTCATCTGGGACTTGATTGACATAATTATAGTTCTGTGTTTTCAATGTTTTTGTCCAAATAATTATCACTTGTATTTTAGTTTTTTTCTCTTGAATTACATATGTTTTTTAAAACACCTTTTATTGATTTTCTTTGCTAAAGCCACTTAAAGCCCCAACACACCTTGGCACTTTTCTATGCGTTCCATTACTGGCAACTCGTGACTACAAGAATATTGGTCTTTTTTACTGCTCAGCCTTTGTAGAGGGAAAGGTCCATAAATCATACCTTCTGAGCACAAACATGTTCCATATTCTAAGCTAATCTTCTTCTAAATTTTTAAAGTATTTTTCACCCCAAGTATCTGTATTACTTTTTATATTTAGGGGAACCACCCAGCTTCCAAACATGGATTAGGATGTCTGGATGGGATTTTATAAAAACATGAGAGATAACTGAACAATTAGGGAGGACCGGTATCTTACTCCCTACTGCTATATGAGTTGGACAGGTCCAACTCAGATACAAAATGCTCCTAATCGTCGCATTGCAACTACTTCTACACTCATCCTCCTTACAAGTGTAAAAGCATAGTGTCTACTCTACAGTTAAGGGACTCCCCATTATCACAAGGATAATTCTATTTGACCTTACCTAAACTACTGTAGATCAGCAACCTTGGGGAGGGCTTGAACGTGAACTTGTGACTTAGGTTCCTATGTTCTCAGTGATTCTCTTTTATAGTTGTTTAGTTTTATTACGCCTGATATCTAAACTCTATTATGTTCCAGGATCAATACCTTTTCTGCTATGATGCCATTATTGATGAACTGGAAGACCTAATTTCAGATGACAATGGAGAGAAGAGTCTCTAATGGTAATTTTCACTTTTTAGGAAGTTCAATTGGTTGCTGCAGCAAGTAGAAGTACATGCATTGATTTTTCTACTGCAGAAATTTCAACCTATATACTCTGTAATCTCTATATCTTGCTAGTCATGTCCCGAACAACAAACCGCTCAATCTGTTGTCTTAACTTTTTACAGTAGTGGTGAGTTAACAAGATCTGGGATTCTTGCTCACAATGGGATATGAAACAGTAGTTATGCTGAAGACGCTAATCAGTTGGCTCTATTTGAGTTGCTTCGTCCCGTTCTCTTTGTGTGGGATCTCAAGCTGTTCAAGAGATACCTGTTGCTATTTCCATCGAGATGAGAACTCGTTTGGATCCACTATTGAAATTCAAAGTAGCATGCCGATGTCAGATGTATCCTTTGGCTGACTGAATATCATGAAGTTGCAATGCTTGCAGATTCAGAAAATTATATTTCTGGTCTTCATGGTTTACCGTGTAAACACACTCACCGAACACTATACTCTTATGTTGTAACCTTATGCAGAGAGTCAAACTGCTACTTAATGATTATTTAGCATTGATATGGATTTGAAATGGTGTATGCTGAAATATTTTAGAGAATACGTGCATAGGGGAAGAGTACTTTGGGCTTGCAGAGGTGTGCTTAACGGATAAGAGGGAGTTATTTAAGTTCAATACTTTTTAAGTTTACAGAGTTTGACCCACATAAGTTTTGTATAAGTTAAGTTAGTTACACCTTAGTCTATTTTACATTTCAGCATTTGACATTTTGAGCCCAACATAAGTTAGGTATAATGTTGCTTGGATTCTTCATAAGTGTCGACAAGTGTGTATCAGATACTCCAGAAAATGCGTGCATTTTGGAGTATTTGATAGGGGTGCGGCAACATATTGGAGAGTCTAAGCAACATAGGGTATTAGTACAGTAGAAAGGTTCCATTTCCAGATAGGAATAAAATAAGAAATGCCTAGTTGGCTTTTTCTTCCTTAGCTAGGTTATTTTCCTTAGCAGTCCGGCTAACTTTAAAGTCAACAAATTCTCCTCTTTCTTTAACAGTTCATCTTGCTCAATGTACCATTTAATCTTTTTTTTTCTCTTGGAATAAAATCACCATTTCTCCAAGTCTAAACCAAGCTACAAAAGATGGCTTGCATCTAATTTGTGCATCTTAAAACAAACCTTCAATTGTTTCTACCTTGCCTTACGGATTCACGAGTGCTTTATTATTAATTGTTGATGCACCTAATAGAGGCAATTTGAGGGTATGCACCTCTTTCATTTTCACAATTTTTTCGTAAGTGAGATGAGACACTTCTTTTGGTTTAAATAGGGGTTGTCCTTTTTTTGATTGAAGAATTCTTATTTTTATATTGAAATATAGTTACTATACATTAACGATCAACTGATCTCAATCATGTAGAAATATGATTTCTCGAATAGTTATCGACTTAGACATACATAAACCAAGTAAATAATAATTTAATTATAATAAAGATACAAATATAGACAACTATATTGAATCTTTAGGCTCATTTCAAATTACCTAGAAGTATAAGATTTATAAAGTAGTTGTTAGATCAGTTATATATGTTGCATGAGGCGAGTGTTGCTGGATCAAAAACTTGCATGTTCAAAAGATGAGAGTAGTGAAACTAAAGATGTTGAGATGAATGTGTGCGCATGTTAGAAGGTATTTGAATGAAACAAAAATATTTGAGACAAAGTAGGAGTGACTTCCATAGTGGACAAGATGTGAGAGATGTTAGGATTTGCATCGAATTTTCTACCTTATTTAATTTGAATTCTACTACAATTGTGCCTTAATCAAAAAAGTTTTCTTGGTGGAAAAGGTTTTCTTATTGAAAAAGACTTCCATGTTTGGTTAATCCTCTTGAAGGAATTTTTTTGAATTTTTATACATTGAAGATCATTTCTTTCTGTTGGGAGTGCCATCCCCGAATGGGCCCTGCAGTGCGTGATCCGGATTTAGTCGGAGCTCCAATGTGGGCTCCGGACATCGGTGGGAAACCAAAAAAAAAACTATAATAACATCCACAATGTCGTCGTTAAAAAATTTATTTAAGAAGTAATTATTTTCTTTATAACTTTAGTATTTTTTTATATTAGTTTCTTATATGTAGGTCGCTTGGTAAAACAATATTAATATTATGATTGTTATAGTACAATTTTCTTTGTGGTCTAATTTATCAATGTCATGAGTTGCAATTATCGGCTTCCGCATGAGATTATTTTGACCCAGCAAGAGGAGAGACTGAGATGGTTTGAGCATTGAAGAGGAGATGCATAGATGCCCCAGTAAAAATGTGCAAGGGGTGGGTTATGGCAGTTATGAGAAAAAGGTAGTTGTAAGGCGAAGTAATATTAGAGAGAGGTGATTAGATAGGACATGACACACTTGCAGCTTACCGATGACATGATCTTAGATAGGAGGATATATAGGTTGAGGATTAGGGTAGAAAATTAATAATAATACCTCCTCAAGATAATAATATTTCATGATACCACTTATATTGATACTCGGCAAATTAATAATCTCTCTAAGATAATATTTTCTTTTGGCCCCGACTTGGGCCAATGGAAAAAAAATTACTCATTTCGATAAGATAATATATTTTCAGAAGTCCCTTGTGTAAATACATGGTCTCATTATTATTATAAATTAATAATTTTTTTAAAATACAAATATATCTAAGACAAGTGAATTATGATTCTATTGTTTTTTGTTAAAATTTAAATCTAGTTGAAGTTCATCTCTAACTTTTCTTATTGCATCTAAAAGTTTCAGTATTGTCTTTTTGAACTGCACCATAAAATTGTGAAGAGTTTTAGATACGCGTAACTAGTTCCAAAGATATTGTATCATCTTCAATTTTATCACCAACATTATTTTTTTCGATGGTATCCATAATTTCTTCTAAACTCTAGACTTTTGAACATGTAACATTGTTCTAGATGTGACAATTGTTTTTGGAACTGCACCATAATTTTTTTTTGTGAGTTCAATAAATATGATATATAAATTAGTAAGATATAATGATTTCGATGTAATCAAAATTAACCTTTATTGAATTTGAAAACACTCTTTAAATTAATAAATATTAATTTATCGATTAACTAATACCTTTATAAAATAATAATATTTCATAGTACCACCTATATTAATTTAGTGAGGTTTTATTGTATTAGATAATCAAATAGAATAGAATTGTATCTACGTACACAATATACTATTCTATATATACACCACACATGAACTTTTCTAAAGGTCAAATATTGACCCGAACCGACCCGGACCGGATTTGTGGTCAGACCCGGATCCTAAACCCTTCCCCTTCCTTAAAAAGTTCATTCCCCCCAAACCCCACATTGGCTTGAAAGTTGTTCATTCTGCACAAGAACGAAAGAGAGCAACTTTTTGCTTTTAGCTGTTTCAGTCCAGCTCCAATGGCGAATGCAGAGGTGGAGGCGGTGGACTTTGAGCCAGAGGAGGACGATCTGATGGACGAGGACGTGGATGCCTCGTCGTCTCCTAGGGCTACAATTCCTAAGCTCAAATCTGCCATTACTGGAGGCTCATCCTCCGCTCCTAAGAAGACCAAGGGACGTGGTTTTCGTGAAGAAGCTGCTGAGGCTGACCGTAATGCCCGCATGTCTGCCCGCTTTGATTCTCTCGATTCTGAAGGCGGTCCTGGTCCTGAACGATGTCAGTTTCCCTCCCTCTCTCTTTCTCTGTCTTATCTTTTCAGTACATTTTAGAGTTTTGAGAGAACGTTTTGGATTTTTACTCAAAAATTCGAAAATTAGGGTGGGTGATTGAGTGCATTCTAATTTATAGATGGTAAAGTATTTACTTTAGCCAAGAGCTCACTGGAAAACAATGCAAGTGCAGCACTTCAATCTAGGTTTTAAACATCCAAATTGTGTTCTGGAAAAGTAACCAATTTTAGATTGGATATCAGTCAAGCTGACCCTCAAAAAGTTTGGGATAGAGGAACTAATGAATGCTAATATTAGGTTTGAAGTTGTGTTCTCAAAAAAATATTAGGTTTGAGTTGTGTCTACTATGTGCAAGACCAGAAAAGAGATGAAGAAAGAACCATCCTACATTTTGCCGCTGTGGAAGTTGGCTCCTTTGTCTACCCAGAGAAAGGAAATTATCTTAGAGAGAAGGGTCTTGAAATTAGTAGTTTTTAATTTATTAAATGATGTTACTCACTTCTCAAAGAGCACAGCCCACCTACTGTGCCAATCTGGCTTAACTGAACTCACCCTCCAAATGATGGGAAGTGTTATGGAGTCCGCAACCTATTTGAGGCACAAATAGACAAAATTAACACAAGTAAGCCATGTTTTTAGAATGTAACTAAAATAGGTTTAGCAGAACTTTTCATTTCGTTTTATCTAATTTTTCAAACGGCAGACGTTAACTTGGTTAGCGTTTAAATTTTGATATAAAACAAAAGAAATTCTTCCACTTTATAAAACGGAAGAAAAAATTCCACATAAAATGGAAGAATATCCTTCCATTTTGTAAGAAAGAATTCACTTTACCAAAAAGTCTGCACTGGTGGGCCCCCTACCATGTGTTAAAAGGAATAGATTCAAGTGGAAGAATTTCTTCCATTTTATATCAAAATTTAAACTTTTATCGAAATAACATATGTTGTTTGAAAAATTAGATAAAGTAATCCAGTATTGTATGGCACTGGATTGCTTTGATGAATACAACATTTGGATAGATTGCATCGTTTTCCGAGTAGGGTATGAGTAGAGTTACTATTAAAAGCTAGGGCAAAGGATAAAATATGATTATCATATCATATCATATATTATATATATATATATATATATATATAAGAGAACCTAAGGCCTGCCTACGTGGCGCCACCACAAACCAAAATTCTCTTTTAATTTATATATTTCCAAAACTAGTCTTTCCCTTTCATGAAAAGTTGTGACATTTATGAAAAGTTGTGACTTTAACTAGCCTTCCCCTTTCATGAAAAGTTGTGACATTACGAAAAGTTGTGACTTTTATGAAAAATTGTGACTTTAATGAAGAGTTGTGATTTTTTTGAAAAGTTGCGACTTTTTTTTGTTTTGAAGAAGTAAGTAGATTCATTTCAAGGCATCAAGAAGATGCAAGCTTTACAAGGATAGATCAGTTAAGCTCACAAAAAAAAAAGGATTTGTAGCCTCTTTCTACGCTATAGAGCTAACAAAATCCAAGAAGTTCTAAATTATTTATAGGGGTCAGTCTGGACCAACTAAAAAAGCTAACTAGACATCTGCCTCACAAAAGATTTCTAGAAGTTGAAATTCCATCAAAACATTTATGAAAAGTTGTGACATTAACTAACCTTCCCCTTTCATGAAAAGTTGTGACATTTATGAAAAATTGTGACATTTATGAAAAGTTGCGACTTTATGAAGAGTTGTGACTTTTATGAAAGGTTGTGACCTTTCTGAAGGGTTACAACTTTTCCAAATAGTTGTAACTTTTCTGATAAAGCACAATAAACATTTTTTTACATTACCCTTTGTTGTCTATAAATAGAGGAATTTCCTGTCATTTTAAAACAACGAAAATTCTAAAATTCTTCTTCTTCTTCACAATTAAATATTTGTGTATTTTGCTTCTGTTGAGTGGCTCATTGACACCATTGCTTATATTACAGATCCTGGTATGTATTTTTACAGTCATTAGTTTATGCTTATGTTATTAAGGATAAATGATAAGATGTAATAATTATCATTTTCCTTTACATTATTAATGTTTGTTACTACGTAATCTTATATGTAAGATAATATAGTGTTTTAGTTTTAATGACTGGTAGATTTTAAGTATTATTTTACAAGGGGTTTGCCTTCTGGGTCGAGCTCGTCGCACCAGGCTTGCCTAGTGCGGGTTACCTCTCCTATGTGGTTTGCGAGCTATTGCATAGGAGCGGGAGTTTTAGTTTCCCTTGTCATCAAAAAAAAAAAAGAGGCCACGATGCGTTCACCCCAAATCGGTTGTTATACAAAATGAGACTTTTCGCCATTACTAAACGATGAATTTAACGATATGATACAATAATATTTAAGTAAAAATCAAATCAAACATTGTTTTTAGACTAACTACAATACAATCGGTAACAACCATCCAAACAAGCTGTTAGTAATTAACATCAACAAAGTGTCAGCTAGATATAGCCTTTGTTTGCTGAGTGTAATTTTGTTTCTTTTGATGAGGTAAGAAGAATTTCAATAAAGATTATTGAGTTTTCCTGAATCCGAATTTCTGCAGCCATTGAAGGATGGATTGTTTTAGTTACTGGGGTTAATGAAGAGACACAAGAAGATGATCTTCATAATGATTTCGGTGAGTTTGGAGAAATCAAGAATTTGCATTTGAATCTGGATCGCCGGACTGGATTTGTCAAGGTAATCCATTTCTCTTTTTTTTTTTTTTTTTTTTTATTTTTTATTTTTTTTTGAATTTAGTGTCCATTTCTCTTCTTTTTCAGACTTTTGAGTACTGTTCTGTTGCTTGTTGCACAATTTCTGTTCATGGGATAAGATGCTGACTGTGGTGGGACTATATGAATAAATAAATGGTCAATAGTGAACACTAGCTGTTGCAAGCATTTATTTTAGTATTATTGCATATCCATCAGGTCACTTTTCAATGAAGAAGTGCAATATAGTAACAAGAGCAGAGCAATCCTTGTTAATAGCTTAGCTAGTTTAGATAATTTAGAAGTGCTTTCTGTAGCACTTACACCTGGATGGTTCTCATTTCTACCTATGTTGGATGTTTGACCATTGAGTCATCCACTATTGACTGGAAACTTTATGTATGCATGGAGCCATGAATATGTCCCATGTTGGAACAGAATCCAAGATTCACTTATCAGGAGTCATTTGTTGTCTTTAGAATGCAATTATTGAGGGTCTTCAAACCTTTAGATAGGATAACTCTTCATGTGTGTGTCCTTCCTTATTGGAGGGAGACATCTTATTTTATGCAGTTACTGTTTATGGTTTACTTTTTCATTAGCTTGGAGCAGGTCCTTTCTATTCTGTTACTTAAAGTGTACTGTTTGTGTAGGGATATGCATTCATAGAATATGAGAGCTTTGAAGAAGCACAAAGAGCTATAAGTGAGAAGGATGGAGCTGAGTTTCTCACACAGACTATACATGTTGATTGGGCATTCAGCAGGGGTCCTTTCAAGAGGAGGAATGCTAGGAGGAGGTATGTCCATAGTTTATCCATGCTATTGTGTCATTGTTACATGTGGTTTATAGGAAATGAAGCAGAAAATCTGAAGAAATGATGCCTGAATCTGTGAAAACACTACCTTTTTAGTTTAATCATTCTTTTCTGAATGAAGTTAAGTAGGTTTTGCTGGTTGTACCTTGTATCTATTTCTTTGTATTTTAAGTCTGCCGTTATTTGGGGTTTTTTGGGGTACCGGCGGGATGATTCTCCTTGATGGTATTAAGGTGTGACAGCTGAGACGTCTTCCTTTTTCTTCTTGGCACCACCAATGGAATCTGATTGTATTGCCTTACTCGTGGCTTGCCGTGCGACCATAGATTGAATCTTCCAGATTTGATGTCTTCTTCTATAAAGTCTCCCATTTTGACCACCTCTGCAAATTTCTAGCTCATCATCGACATCATCTTGTCGAAATAAATACCTTCTTAAGCTCGGATGAAGTACTTGGAGAGTTGGACCCTGGAGGCCTCAGTACTCCAGCGATGTGCATATTTTTGAAATGACTCGAACAGTTTCTTCTGTATGTTGGCTAATGAGAATCTGTTTGGGGTAATTTCGATATTGAACCTAAAGCAATTCATGAAATCCTTGTCCATTTCCTGCCTGTCACGTCATTTACGAGGGCATTCTGACGAGTGTACCAAGTCAGAGCTTCTCCCAAAAGACTTTGGATGAACAACTTAATCCTTAACTTCTCGTTCCTCCATACACTGACTAGCTTGTAGCAGTAGGTTCTCAGATGTGTATGAGGATCACACGTTCTTTCAAATATGTCGAACTTAGGTGGCTTGTACCCCACTGGCATGTCAATGTCTGGGTGGGTATATAAGTCATTATAGTCCAGGCTCTCGTTTGCCCTGGTGATCTGCAAGCTTTTAAGTGCCTTTCTCGTATTGTGGAGTTGGCTGGCTATCAATTCTTCTTCTTTCAATCTGACATCCTTCTCTATTTCTGCGTACTGATCCACCTCGTATAGCACTCTGGCGTAGTCGGTGCCGTGAACTTAGGAGCTTCAACTGCATATACGGGTGGCACAGGTAGCTCATAGGAAGTGGCGATATGTGCCCCAAGTATGTGCTGCATCAATGGGTAAGCAGGCATGGTAACAGCCTGAGTTGGTTGTGAAAGGTTAAGTGTAGTTTTTACTGCAGGGGGAGGAGTAGGTGGGAGTTATTTGTAAGATGGGACATATGGAGTTTGTTTGGGTAGGTTTGGCAAGTTGGTGGGAGTGACCAGAGGTAGGCCAAAATTGGCAAGGCTGCAAGGGGAATTGGAGGTGGATGTGTATATGAGGGTAAATGTTCAGGAACATGTGATTTCAAGGAAGGAAAACAAAGTGGGTGCGGAAAGGGTGGTTACAGTGAATTTGGTTCCGGCACTTGCTGCGGCTCTTCCCTTAATATCTCTGGTTCTTGCTCCAGATGAGCCATTTGTTTGTTGTTTTGTGTATCTGGCCTTCTTTATGAACCTTTTATATTTTCCACAGATACTAGGAGGGTTGTAGCAGTGTTTGACTCATGATTCATTGGATTCAGTCATCCTTCTCTTGGACGTTAGGTTGTACCATAACTCAGTCTGTTTGAGGATCAAGACAAATCAACCTCTGTTTCAGGGGACAAAGATAATTGCAAAAAATATCAAAAGGTGGAGTTAGTTTTGACGAAGTAATCAAGTGTCTATACAATTAGCACGTTGGGTTAAGCATACATGCAATAATGCCAAGAAAAAATAAGTTGGAACAGGCTACCTCTTCACCTTAATTCAGTATTGTCGACTTTAGGCTTACAATGTGAAGCCTAGTTTTCTATCCATACAGAAGGGCCTTCTCACTTCTATCACACGATTTGCTTCTGGAGACACCAGTGTTACATCTTTTAGTCCTCCTCCTTGCCCTTTTCTAAGGCGGGGGTTCTGTTCTTCAGAAATTGATGGTCAACATAGTATTTTCAAAATGTTGAATTTGGTACTATTTTACCCAAGTTGAGATGGATTGAACTAGATTTCACATCAATCACGCTAGGGACTGAAAGGAATGGCATACTATATTATGCACAATCTTGATTGTTGCCACATTGGGGTATACTGTGCCTGGTTTGGCTTTCAACTTCTATTTCTTGTTAAATAATAAATCATCACTAGCCAGCTATGTTACTTTGGATCCTTTAAAAATGTCGACGGGTGTGTGTAGGACCCATTGAAAGTAGTGCATTTTTGAAGAATTCGATATGGGTGCGGCAACATTGTTGGAGGGTCCGAGCAACTTAGCTAGCCATACTATGAGATATATCTGTCCTAAACTTCAAGCCAAACAGGCACACTTCAGCTTTTCTTGCAAATTGGGCCCATTTCGAAGTTGAATGACAATCACTAAAAGCTAAATTGTCGAAGCTACATCTGATGGTAGACAAATCCAGATTGTTCCCTTTTAAGTAAGCAAACAGCCAGAGAGTGTAGCAACCGATGACCTAATTGCCTGCCTCATTTTACTAGCGTAGAATGTGAGATATGCACGTAAAATCTATTTATAGTATTGGTTATATGATTGAATGCTGATGACTAAAAGGTGTAGAGGGGGAGGGGTAGGATAGACCTAAAATCTCGTGAAAGTCTTCTCAAAAGACTTGCAATGTCTTGGAATTCTTACAATCTTAGCAATCAACAGAATGCAATGGAAGCAAAAGATCAAATATATGGTATTAAGGCTTATATCTTGTTTGGCCAAACATCTAAAATCAACTTATTTTGGGAAGTGTTTTTTTTTTTCTTTTAAAGAAGCACTTTTGGTGAGAAGCAATCTATGTTTGGCTAATCAATTTGAAAAACATTTTTTTGAGCAATTAGTGTTTGATCAGGCTTTTTAAAAGTGCTTTTAAGAGCCTGTTTGGATTGGCTTATTTTAAGTGCTTTTAAGCTAAAATAACTTTTAAGCAATTTTGTAGTGTTTGGGTATAATAAAGAAGTGCTTTTGAACACATTATTAAGCCAAAATAACAAAAATAAGCCAATCTTAACTTATGAATTTAGCTTATAAGCCCATCCAAACATGCTCCAAGTGTATTTTCTCAAAAGTGTTTTCGAAGGAAAACTACTTTTTTACCTTTTGAAATACAAACTTCTGTTGCTCCTCAAAATCTCACTTAGTTTTCCCAAAAAGTTTGGCCAAACCCCTCGCGTTTTTAAAATAAGCACTTTTGGCCTCCTAAAAACTTGGCCAAACAGGCTATTAGTCATGTAGGTTCACTTACATCAGGTGTCATGTTTGTTAGTAATCTTTGTAGCCTATCCAGAGTTTGGTATGTCAAAAGAAAATACAGTGAGTTCTAGTTTTGGAGAAACCCAAACTAAGGAGTATCAGGATGAAACGTATCCAAGTGGAGCGAAAACATAGACTGAGGATTCATGCAGCCAACCCTAACTTGTTTGAGATAGAAGCTTAGCTACTGTGTTTTAAGTGACATTGTTGAACTTTTTTTTTAGGTTGGTGAAGGAATCTTTACAAGTAGGATCTTCATTTCCTCCCAACAACACACTGAAAAGAAAATTGAAAAGATTAGAGATGGAAATCAGATAACATAGTTAATGATTTCCTCAGCGAGTTAATGTCTTCTGAGTTTGTAAGGAGCCCTTAGAATCAAGGACGTGGAAGTTTTTCCATTTATATCAAAATAGAAAAAGAATATTAGAAAATACTCCTTTTATGTTTGTATTTGTGAAATTTTGTCAGGTTTTGAGTCGTTGAAGTATTATCTAAAACACAGTGGATCCTTATTTGATTCTTATTTCTGCAGATCACCACATGGCCATCGTTCTAGAAGTCCCAGGCAGAGATTCTAATAATCAGTGTGCAAATGCAATGGTCATGTGGCTTACTTGCAGTTTTTCCCAACTTGTTTTGATCCTGTCTTGAATTTTGTGTATGATATTTTACTTCACTCACTCTCAGTTTTCTCCAATTTGCCTATCTTAACTTACCATGTGCAGACGGTATTCAGAGCTTTCCCTGCAGCATTGCATTTTCATATTGGCCTCTGAGATGTCTAGGTTCTGTTTTATTCGTGCAGAATATTCAGCACTTCCTAGCATTATTTGAGATTGATCTTTTTTCCTTGTGAATGGGATGTTAGTAGGATTTGAGTTTTGCAAAAAATGTCTCTTAAGTTGTGTTTTCTTAGATTTCTGTTGAGGTGGATTCACATTATCTATTATGGTCTAAGCAATACTACTACTCTTTTGGGAACCTCTACTTGAGTTTCCTATTAGTTAACTCCCTCCGCCATACATTATTTCAAAAAAATAAATTAGCGATAAAATAAATTTTACAGTTGAGCAAAAAAAATCTATCGCTAACTTTCTTATGAGATTGGGTGAGGAAATCAGAAAATTCCTCTGGCGTTATGACCTTTACCTCAACACTTCGAATTATTGAAAAGTTTGTAGCTACGAACAATTTAGAGACAATGTCATCGTTGATTTCAGTTTTTTTTAAAGTGTGATTTTAACTGTCACTTTAATTCTTTTTACGATCATATAGGAAAATGCAAAATGCAAGGTATAATTTACAGAGTTCCCTATTCCTATTATATCTTCTTGCTCTTGAATGCTATGTCATTAATGTTATTGTTGGAAACAATTAATTTTTCTTTTTATTCCATTTAGTTATTTTTATCTTTTCTTTTTTAGTTTTTTTTAAAAAAGAATGTCTCTTTCCTTTTTAGCAACTCTATAATTTCAACTTTTTCACATAACATATTCAAACTTATAAAATTACAAATCATTTTAATATATTTAACATATCTTTAATTTAAAAATTACAAAATTCAAAAGTCGGAGCGCGGTATGTGGTTTGTGGCAGACCAGTGGAAGAGTAGCACAATTAGATAATCCAGGGAGTCCAATTTCCCTTCGTAGTCTTCGATTTAATTACTAATCGTTACCATTTAGGGGAGCAAAAACACTTAAATAACAGCTAAGCTTAGAACCCTATAAATGTACTAGCAATGATAACTTAAATCTCACAATTACTCAAATTAATAATAATTCAATTTAAGATGGCTAAATTTCAAATCTTAACCATGCTGCTTTTTTGCTTCCTCCTCCTCACATTAAAGGGTATGCAATAAACCATCTTTTTAATATATAAATATATACCATCTTTTTAATATATAAATATATACAAGTCTTAATGTTTTTTATTATTGTTGTTGTTATTATCATCGTTAACGTCATTGTTGTTAAGTTTCTTCATCTTACAAAGATAATAGGATAAAATTATTTCAAAGTGTACAAGTTTTTACTTTTCTAAAAAAAACTATCATATGTTTCAATTTTTGTGTTTTACTTTCTATTTTAATCAAAAAGAAAATATTACTTTTATAATTGGTAATTCTTTAATTTTATCATCCCACATAACATATTTAAGATCACAAAATTAACATTTGATCATGTGGTGTAGCCAATATCGATTTTACAAAAACAGATATACTCTCTCGTTTCTATTTATATGTCATCCTTACTAAAAATAGATGGTTCTTAATAATTGTCATTCACAAAATCAATACATAAAAAATATTATTCTTCCATTTTTACACTTGAGAGTTATTAGCCCTGAAAATATAAATTTTGACTAACACTGGAAAACTAAATAATTAATTCATATTCATTTATGATAGTTTGAGGGTATATTTAGATGACTTTGATTTTTTATTTTTTTTTAATCTTGCGTAGAAATAACAAATGTGGAAGCATCTAGTAATGGCTGCCAAATGTTTAGTCTAACATTTCGAGGTAGTTGCCTTGGTCGAGAACAGGAGTGTGAAGATCAATGCACTAATTTCGAACATACTCTTCGTGGACAATGTCATTTTGAATATTTATGGGGATATCTTTGCTTTTGCTACGTTTGCTGAATGAACAAATTAATTAGTATATATTTACTCGTTAGATAAAAAATAAAGATAACCCCTTTGTTGCATTTTGATTTCTTGTTGAAATAAGTGTATGTTATCTGGATTTGAGAATGATATAATATGTTAAACGTATATGTACTTGAGTGTTTATATTAATTCAATAAATACATGGTTTTATACTCCATTAACAATTAAATGGTCACTTTCCAGTTTGGTCAAAGGACACTCCCGTAGGAATGTTGGGACAGCCACAAATGTATCCATCACAAGGGCTTCACGAGGATCCTGCAAAAGGAAAGAAATAGAATGGAGAAGGGAAGAGTGAGACATGTTAGCTTGCAACTCATGATCCTTAAGGATCAATGCACTTTCGACTCCCACATCTTCCCTTATCTCTTTATGCTCATCCAATCACAACTTTGCCTTTCCCTTCAACTTCCTCTTTTCTCCTTCTCCTTGGGCCTCAGCCTCCACATGCCTCTCCTCCTTTTTCCTTTTATCCCTCAACTTATCCATCTTTCGATACAACTCTATGACTTGGGATGGTGACATTGGCTTAAGGACATATTTACAACCCATCGACATGACGGTATAAGTGTTGTGCCTTCCATCATGTATTGACGCATGACTGTGTTGCCAAGGCCTCCCGAGTAGTACATGACTAGCTTGCATGGGAATCACATCACAAATTACAGCATCATGATATTTCCCAATTTGGAACTTAATCAACACCTGTTCATGTACCCTCAATTCCTCCTCATTTAACCATTGAAGTGTGTATGGTTTAGCATACTTAGTGGTAGGAAGCTTCAAGTAGTCCACCACGGCAGTGTTGGCAAGGTTGGCACAAATTCCACTATCAATGATCAAGGCACATACTTGGTTCTGGATAAGGCACTTGGAATAGAAGATATTCTCCCTTTGCTCGTGATTGATCATGGCCTTCCTCGGTATAGTTCGCCTTACCACATATGATGGTAGTGTGAACTCCCTTTCTTCGGACCAAGTCTCATCCATTCATGACAGCCCATCCTCTATGGTAGTTAAACGCTCATGCATGCGCCCCATCATCCGACTTACATCCATGGTCGCTTTCATGATAGTTTCCAAAGTAACCTTTCCCTTAGGTGGGTGGGTTTCACTTCCGGTTGCCATGGTACCTAACAATTAAGACAACTCAACAAAAACATCACACAACGTTTGCGTTAGTAAAACGAACTCACAATCACTCGTGTTTACACACCTTTGATTGCCTCTCAAACTGGTGCGGCTAATGTTGAAGATTGCTTATACTCGGCTGATCACAAGGTCTCAATTTCTACTCTTGGCCGGAGTGGAATTTTGTTTCAAGAAGAACGGATGACTCGATTAAAGCAAACAGACTTGAGTCTAGAAGTTATCTACGAAGTAAAACGAATAAAAGCACAAAAAGAAAAGGCACTAACAAAGAAGTGAATTCAAGAACCAATAGTCAACAAGTAGAGTAATTACGAGTTGAAAATCAGTTAAGGATTCTTGTCTATGAACTAGAATCAAAGAAAGGAAACTAGATATTAGAACCTGAGATTAGAAAAGGTCATAAGATGAGTTTCCCATTGCCAAATGGCTTGTTTTCTTCGCCTAATGTGAAGTTCAGCTCGCCAACTTGAAGATTGACTCACCAAACTTGACAATCGGAAAAGGCAAATCGGCGATCTGGGTGGAAGTTTGGCGATGCACCGAGTGGATTCGGCGACCAAGGTTGAGCTCGCCGAAATTTCCAGTGTCTTCACCAAAATGAGGTCCAACTCGGTGACCTAGCTGCCCAAAGGGCGAGGCGCCGAGTGGAATGGGCGATCCAAGTCGGGATTCGCCCAAATTCCTCAAGTTGCAACTGCAAGGCTCCGAAAATTTAACCTTGGTGGTCCCCCTCTCTTCCTTGGCCTTTTGTATTTACCCTTTTTTGGTAAATTCTCTTTTATACAAACACCTTTGAACTTTCTCTTTCTTCCTTTTTGGATCAAACTCTTTCTCTTTCAAATATTTCCTTTTTGAAGATTTGAATGTTCTTCAAGAACAACAATGAAGACCCAAAAATAAACCCTAAAGATTTTTAGCTCAAAATGTCACGAAATTCAAGATACACGCTCTCTTAGATATAGGGAACAAACCCCAATACTTTTTAGCACTTAATTCCTTGTCAAACCTTCCAAATTTTAAAACCCACTTCGTTTTCTTTAAAACTTCTTCAATCAATAATGGTGGATTCTTCAATCGTGATCCAAACCCTTTCAAATCTTAGCCTTAGACTCGAAATAGGTTAGGGAACACTAATCTAACCTTGGAAACACCAAAGAAGACTCAAATCAACAAGACCCATTTCTGAAATTTCTCAAAAATGAGTTGAACACTTTTTTTTTGTTTTCATAACAAACCCAAGACTAGAATTGTAAAGACGATACTAAGCTTGACTCTGATACCAAATGATATAATTCTCACAAGAAGAATCACAAGAAACAGCAGAAAACAAGAAAGATAGAAGAAGAGACACAAGAAAAGGAACAATTGGCAACTAAATGATGTATTAAATCCTAAAACCTCCAATTACAATCCCTAAACAAGCACCTTATTCGGATAAATAGATAGACACACAAAGAGGAAACAAAAAGCAATCAAAGGGCATATTTAACCCAATGACCTCGATCCGTTAATCCTACAATAGCACCTCTTACGAAGAAAAGCTTACCAATGACCTTTTACGATCCGTTATCCCAAGCAACCCTCGTTTCTAAACAATGTTCAACAAAAGCTTACCAAGCTTTCAACACTCACACAAGGAGTTAAATTTATCATTCATAAATATTCAAAATAGTCTAACCCTAAAATGAACCCCTAAATGACTATTTATAGTTTTAGGACTTATTACATAGATGGACCCAAAAGTGACCCAAAAATGGGCCAATCGGTGAGCCAAGTCGGGCTTGCCAAATGGCTCAGCGATCCGCCAAATGGGTTTGCAGAACCCTGCTCATTGGTTTCTCCTTGGATGTCTTGCTGTAACTTTCGGTGGTCTGGGGTTCAAAGGGCGGTGCGCCGAATGTCCTCCATGCTCGCCGAATGGGCAGCCTTTCTCTGCAGCTCTTTGGATCAGTCGGCGATCCTAGAACCCTCGCCAAAGGGGTTCAACGAATCGCCAAAGTGGCTGGCACCTCGCCGAATAGAGCTAACACTTTCCTTTGCTCCTCATTGCCTCGTTGGACCTCCCACGCTCCAAACTATCATCCACAAAGGGTGTTGCTCAGCTGGGAGCTCCTTTAAAGCGCATTTCCCAAGCCCACGAACCTCCATCCTTAAGAATGATCCATCAATATGTTGAAACTCGTGAATGAATGGTTTGGGGGCAATCTATATTGCATCAGAGTTGTTGAGTTATATATTATGATTAAGCTGTTGTATCCTGGAAGGACAGGTCAAGAAGGACTACTGCTGGACCGGTGAAAAACATTTGCTGCAGTGTGCTTGAATCTCCTTAAAGAGAGCAAGATATCCACACCTCAACCTGAAGAGATTTGTTTTCTTCATTTTATTTTCAATTGTAATCTTGCAATTTTATTATATTGTAAGTTTTCACTAACAATTTTAAGGAGATTCAACAATGGCTACAATTGAAAAAACCGCGGATGTCAAGATGGGAGACCTTAACAAGCCATTTCGGTTCAATGGTAACCATTCAAGAAATGGAAGGGTAAAGTACTTTTCTACTTAAGTCTTCTTAATGTTTCTTATGTGCTAACTGAGAAGAATCCTAATAAAGTTGATGATTCCTCCATGGATGATGATGAACTTATTTCTCATCATGAGAAAGTGGAAAAGTACGATGGTGATTCCTATAAGTGTCGGTATTATCTTCTCAATTGTCTATCTGATATTTTTTATGATTATTATGATATAACTTACTCTAGTGCAAAGAAAATTTGGAAAGCATTGCAAAGTAAGTATGATACCGAAGAGGCGGGAGCGAAAAAATATGCGGCTAGTAGATTTTTTCGTTTTCAAATGGTGGACAATAAATCAGTGGTAGACCAAGCTCAAGATTTTATAATGATTGTTGAAGAGCTTAGGTCCGAGGAGGTTAAAATTGGAGATAACCTTATTGTTTGTGGCATAGTAGATAAACTTCCACCTTCTTGGAAGGAATTTCAAAAAACTATGCGCCACAAACAAAAGGAAACCCCTCTTCAAACCTTAATAATGAAAATCCGCATGGAAGAAGAGGCAAGGGGACAAGATGCACTTTTACAAACAGAAGAGAGCAACGTCACAACGAAGGTAAATTTAATTACTTCAAATAATGCTACTCCTGAATCTCACAAAAATACTTCTTTGAAGCCTAAGAAGAAAAAATTCAAGAAAAATAATGGTAGACCTCCCAAGAAAAATAATGGTGAAAATAACCAAGCACAAAATCAACAAGTTTCAAGATAAGGGACCACGTGCTTTGTTTGTGGCAAGAGTAGGCATATTGCTCGATTTTGTAGATTTCAAAAACGTGGACCTAACCCTTAGGCAAACGTTACTGAAGAACCTTTTGTGGCGGTGATTACCGACTTAAACATGGTTGAAAGTGTTGATGGATAGTGGGCTGATTTTGGTGCAAACCGTCATGTTTGTTATGACAAAGACTGGTTTAAAAAATATACTCATTTTGAGGAGCCCAAAACCATCATGCTTGGTGATTCTCACACAACTCAAGTGCTTGGAACGGGAGATGTCGAATTGTGTTTTACTTCTGGAAGGGTATTAACTTTGAAAGATGTACTCTATATTCCTTCCATGAGAAAAAAATTAATGTCTAGTTTTCTTCTTAATAAAGCAGGCTCTAAACAAATTATTGAATCTGATCAATATGTAATTGAGAAGAAGGATATTTTTGTGGGAAAGGGGTATGCTTGTGATGGGATATTCAAATTGAATGTTGAAATGAATAAAACCTCTACTTCTGTTTATATGCTTTCTTCTACCAATTTTTGGCATGCTCGTTTGTGTCATATTAATGATCGTTATGTTGGAATCATGAGTAGTTTAGGATTAATCCCAATGGTTAAAAAGAATTTTGAAAAGTGTGAGGCTTGTAGTAAAGCCAAAATCACTAAAAGGCCTCATTTTCAAGTTAAAAAAAATTGATTTGTTAGAATTAGTTCATGCTGATATTTGTGAACTTGGTGGAATTTTAACTCGTGGAGGTAATAGGTACTTTATCACTTTCATTGATGATTTTTCTAAGTTTACATATGTTTACTTGATGAAAAATAAAAGTGATGCTTTTGAAAATTTTAAAACTTATCTGTATGAGGTTGAAAATCAGTTTGGAGGAAAAATAAATATAATTAGAAGTGATAGAGGCCGTGAATATGAGTCAAATGAGTTTAATTTTTTTGTTAGATCTTTGGGAATAATTCATGAAACTACTCCTCCTTATTCACCTTCATCTAATGGAATAGCGGAAAGGAAAAATAGAACTTTGATTGATTTGACTAATGCATGCTTATTGAGTCACATGCACCTCTAAATTTTTGGGGTGAAGCTATTTTAACTGCTTGTTATGTGTTGAATCGTGTGTCTCATAGAAAGTCAAAATTGACACATTTTGAATTGTGGAAAGGTTACAAGCCAAGTTTGGGATATCTAAGAGTTTGGGGTTTTCTAGCCTTTGTGAGGCTAATGGATCCCAAGATTACAAAGTTGGGTAAGAAAGTTACTACTTGTGCTTTTCTTGGTTATACTTCAAATAGTACTGCCTATAGATTTTTTAATCTTGAAGATAATGATATAATTGAATCAGGTGATGCTATTTTTCATGAAAATAAATTTCCTTTTGATTCTAAAAATAGTGGCGGTCAAAGGATTGAACAAAATATTTTGTCACTACCTAGTTCTTCTACTTCTACTTTGAAAAATAAAGAAATTGATGATTTTGAGTTAAGAAGAAGTAAAAGAGCTAGGGTAGAAAAAGATTTTGGTCCTGATTTTTACGTGTTTAATGTTGGAGATGACCCTCTCACTTTAAAAGAAGCTTTATCTTCACATGACTCCATTTTTTGTAAAGAGGTTGTAAATGATGAAATGGAATCGCTGATTTCTAATAAAACTTGGAAGTTAGTTGATTTACCACCGGGTTGTAAAACAATTGGTTGCAAATGGGTCATAAGAAAAAAGTTGAAACCGGATGGATCTATTGATAAATATAAGGCTAGGCTAGTTGCAAAAGGTTTTAAACAACTAGAAGGCCTAGAATTTTTTGATACTTTTTCACCGGTAACAAGAATTACATCCATAAGACTTTTAAGTGCTATGACTGCAATTTTTTATTTGCAAATTCATCAAATGGATGTAAAAACTGCTTTTTTAAATGGAGATTTAAATGAGGTAATTTATATGAAGCAACCCGAGTATTTTGTTGAAGCAGGCCAAGAAAGCAAAGTATGTAAACTTACTAAATCCATATATGGCTTGAAACGGGAACCTAAGCAATGGCATGAAAAGTTTGATTCCTGCATGATTGAAAATGGTTTTAAAATAAATGAGTGTGATAAGTGCATATATCATAAGTCTTGGAATAATTCACATGTGATTATTTGCCTATATGTTGATGATTTGTTGATCTTTGGCTCTAACATGAATGTTATTGATGAAGTTAAGAATATTATTAGAAGCCATTTTGATATGAAAGATCTTGGTGAGGCAAATTTTATTTTTGGAATAAAAATAACAAGAACATGTGATGGAATTTTCCTTAACCAGTCACATTATGTTGAGAAAATTTTGAAAAAATATAACTTTCTTTATTGCGAGCATGTTGCTACTCCTTTTGATTCAAGTGTTCACTTATTTCCTGTTGAAAGTGAAAATGATGTAATAAATCAAAAGGAATATGCTAGCATAATCGGAAGTTTGAGATATGTGACTGATTGCACTAGGCCTGATATTACATATGTAGTAAGAGTACTTGGCAGGTTTACAAGCAAGCCAGGTAATGAACATTGGCATGCTGTAACAAGAGTTATGAGATATTGAATTGGAACGAAAAATTGTGGTTTGTTCTATAAAACATATCCTGCTGTACTTGAAGGCTTTTGTGATGCAGATTGGAACACTTTATCAGGTGATTCCTGTTCTACCACTGGTTATGTCTTTACTTTAGGTGGTGGTGCTATTTGTTGGAGATCAATAAAGCAAACTATACTAACTCTACCATGGAGGCTGAACTAATTGCTTTAGCTTTAGCTAGTGAGGAAGCGAATTAGTTAAGAGATTTATTGTTTCAAATTCCTTATTTTGAAAAACCAATTCCTCCTATTTTAATTCATTGTGATAGCACTACTGCGATTGGTAGAGTTCAAAATCGTTATTACAACGGTAAGATCATATTTGACAAATGATACCATTAATGTTGATTATGTCAAATCTTGTGAGAATCTTGCAGATCCTCTTACTAAGGCCTTAAAGAGAGAAAAGGTTTGGAGCACATCGAGGGGGGTGGGATTGAAGCCAGTGGCGGAGGGAGGATTTTCATCAAGGGGGTTCAAAAAAAATTAATCATGTAAATAATATCCACAAATAAACGGGTCGGATTAAATGGATCGAATCAAGAAGAAAAGGGTTTTTTAATATTTGACTTTGTAATTAGGGGTTAAACTAATAAATCGTAAATTCCCAATCAGCGTTTTAATTTTTTGGAACTAAACATCGTTTTCTGATTGCATTATTATTTTTAAAAAAAATTAAAACGTCTAAAATATAAGCTGATAAAAAAATGCCTTTGTCCGGATTCGAACACGCGACCTCGCGTGCAATAGAGCAAATTCCTGAACCCCCAATGCCACTGAGCTACGCCTTTGGTATATGTTCAGGGGGTTCAATAGTATATATATACATGTAAATTAATATTTTAATCTTTATATATATAGTGTAATTTTTCGACGAAGGGGGTTCAGATGAACCCCCATGGTTCAACGTAAATCCGCCCCTGATTGAAGCCTATAAATCCTTGAGTCATATATGAGGAAACCCAACCTGGGGACTAGAGATCCTATAACCAGGTTCAAAGGAAAAAACTAATCATATGATGACTTGTTGTGAAAAATGCACTATCTTTTTATTCCCTCCCTATGATGTGAGTGCACTGTTTCCTGTAGTTTGTGAAGGTTGAGTTGATAAAACTCTTAATGAATATATGTAGCCCGTATGGGTGGAGTGTTAAGCTTACAGGAGCACTCTCGACAAATTTCACTTATGTGAGTGTGGAAGTAGGTCGCTTCCTATGAGAATTGGCTTATTCTCAAAAGCACTCATGAAACTGGGATATCACATGGCCATAACGTGATGGCTTTTAAAGCTCATGTCAACACCTTGATTATTATGTGTGAGCAGTGATATTTTATTTCCTTTAAGCAGTCATAGTTCAAGTCTGAGACCACTACAACTCTGGAGTAAAAATTATTGTTTCACTAAGTGAAGGTTCAATGCAAAGCACACCTTCATTATGCATAATAGTCTTCCTTCAGCTGATATATTCTCTTGTCTAATATTAAAATGAGTGGGGGATTGTTAGGTTGTTAGCATTTTAATATTAATATTTTGTATATTAATTTGCTAAAGCTTAGTGTTGCCGTTGCTGCCAATCTTTAGTGACTTTTCAGTTTGCAACCGTTGAAATGTCATGATTGCTACATCACTATATTGCATTACTCCATTGGCAGTAAGTGCATATGTTACAAACTTTTGGTGCAGCATCTAAGGTCTAAGCCGTTCGTGGCTTTTAGCTTTTCATCTCATTTACTTATTCACTCTTTATTCCTCCATTATACCTTATAACCTATGTAACTCCTAAGATCATTATCTTCACTATTTACTACCCCATCATCTTCTTATTCATTACTAGGAAGACTTCTTCTACTATAAATAGTGGTGGTCTTCATTTGGTTTGGAACAACACAATACACAAGATAAATATAGAGTGTATAAAATTTGTCAAAAGAGAGTTCTTATTAGTTGAAGGGCGTGTTCTTTTTGTGGAGCTTTGGACTCAACTCTTATCCAGAGTTGTTGAGTTATATATTGTGATTAGGTTGTTGTATCCTGGAAGGGACAAGTCAAGGACTACTGCTGGACCGGTGAAAAACATTTGCTGCGATGGGCTTGATTCTCCTTAAAGAGAGCGAGATATCCACGCCTCAGTCTAAAGAAATTTGTTTTCTTCATTTTATTTTCAATTGTAATCTTCCAATTTTATTATATTGTAATTTTTCACTAACATAAAGAATACCTCTTTTATGAGCAGAGGTATTTAATGATTTGCTTTACTTTCACCAAGTTTTACGGGTAATTTTTTTAATTCGCAATATCTGATATGATAATTTATAGAGATTTATCTTTTTACCTCCTCAGTGTTCATGTTCAAGTACATTAAATGCAATGCAAAAATATATCAAATTCAATCATCAGCACTAACAGTCTTATAAATCTCAAAGTAGTAATTAACAATGCAATTAGGACAGAGAAAGAATAATCAAAGAAGCATTTCGTATGCTATCTTTCAAATATCAATTGTTTTAGTATATATCAGTGAGCAACACACGTATTTTTACCAATGTTATCACTAGAAAGCCAGCTCACATAGTCAGTGACGGAGATAAAATTTATATCTATCAGATTAAATATTATGTCAACACGAACAATAAAATATAGGAAGTTAATTTCTTTTTTGCTATACATATTCGAACCCACAAAGTCGAGGAGAGTATATTTGGCAAAATCGTGAACCCACTTTGCCACTGAACCAAGACTTTGGCTTATGCTTAGAGGGTTCATCATTAAGTATATAAACGTAAATCAATAAATCGATCATATATATACAATGTAATTTTTCAACAAAGGGGGATTGGATATAACTCAACAGATTCAAAATAAGGTTTTAATTATCCATAACATGGCATCAAGTTCCACATAAAAGCTTGTCATCTAATTTATATGGGACTTGCCTAGCTTAAATGAGGTCCAAAAAGCTAAATAATGGTCCCTTCCGTAGAGCTTTTAGACAATCTCAATCAGGTCAAATATATAATCTAAATAAGAAAACGAGTTTGTAGACACCTGTATTGATATACTTCTATCTTGGACTCAAAAAGTCAATCCCAATCCTTATGGAAAAAATAATAATTTTCTTTAAAAATCATATTACACAAAAGGTAAGAAACTGAAATCTGAAATCTCATCGAAAAAAAGAGAGTTTAAAACGACTTCTAAATTGAAGAAATATGATTGCTAGATTTAGGGTGAAACCTCCCAATTTTCTCCAATATACTTATGAATAAAAAAGAAAACCAACAGAAGAAATCATGAGAGAAATACAAAAATAAGGATTATATACTTATCCCCTCATTTAATCGAGAAGAATATCACAAAAATACTCTATTATGCTTAAGAACTTTAAATATGCACAAACTACCACATAAACTCGACCTGACATTTAATACACTGTTGATGCATTAAAAAAAACCTACTCGCTAAAATACATTTTACATCCCGAACGTTAAAAATTTGGTTTCCAAAATTTTTGCACCAACATCTTTTTTCAGCAGCAATTTAATTTTCACTAAAATAACTATAATTTCCTCATACTACCGTGGAATGCACTAATTTTTTTTCTATGAGTCATGTATAATGTTACAGAAATTCTTGTTCAATCAAAACTCAATTTTATTTTTTATGCTTGTTTTCTTGATCATACATTATTTTTGCTTGTTAAAAAATTATGTTATATTATTTTTGCTCGTTAAAAAATTCTGCTTCACTATAAAAACACAATCTCGATTTATCAAAATTATATCAAATTTTTTCAAATCAGTCCTATAATTCATGTTCAAAATTTTGAATGTTTTTGAATAATTTTTTATTGTAAAAATTAAAAAAGGATCTTTAAGTCATCATATTTTTATGCTTAAATAAGGCTAAAACACCCAAAATATTCAAAATTCATTGAATTAAATCAAAATTTGTGATTAAGTCTAAGATCATCATTCATCATATGGATATGTTGGAACTTTTGAGATCATGGATTTGAGCTTATTTAGTCAACTATTAGACCGAGGTCAACCCTTGTAACTTTAAATTCAACTAGGATGCAACTCAAATGTCCGAAATCCATTCGGCACTTCTCGTACACAAACAAAATAAGTAAATTGATTATAAAACACGTTTTGAACATGTTGAAATCATCAAATCAACTATATAAGGCCGTCTAGACCAAAAGTTGATTGTGATCAAATTTATCCTTTAACTTGACTCAAATCTCGTCCAAACCATCCATCCAAGTAAAAAATATCACCTTCTGAACTTAATAGAAGCGTCAAAATTTCATTTCTAGTTCATCTTCCTCAAATATTGACTTTTGTCAAATTTATCAACTTTTCAAACTAAAAAAATCTTTCAAAATCTGTCCAACCACCTCAAAAACTGTGTTAAACATCCCCATAGACCACAATATCACACTAAATCTATGAGAATGCATAAAATAAGGAAAATGTTTTAAAAAATTACAAAATTACCACGAAGATCGTTATATCATCCATTACTAAAACACACGTTCGTCCTTAAACATTTTATGTGGTATCTATATATGCCACTTATGTGGCCCGCATTCTAGTTATATGGTCTAAATAATAGGCGTTTGTCTGTATTTGTTCAACTTTTGATATTTTTGCATCTTTTTGACATTCTTGTACAATATTCCTACAAAAATAGAATAACATAAGAAATCTATATATATATATATACTAATTATGTATTAAGGATACATAAAGTCTATACAATTGTATTGTAATTTCTCAACACATCAATATCCTTCTGTTCTTTTGAGTATCTTCAACATAATCATTAACTTTTTGTGAATGAAGCCATAAGTTCTGTTGGTTTAGAAGCATTTTAATATTCTTATTAAAAAAATATGTTAGAAGTGCTTTTCCAATACCCTATTTTCACATCTGTCAGAAGTTAAGTATAATGGACTAATTACTCAGCATTATGGATCACTTCATTTGGCAGTTGAATTTGGATTAATTGTCAGTCTTCAATAGTGATAAACGTTGCTGAGAACGTTGGGCAATTGTGTTGTCCGTTTGTGTCCGTTGTGGGTTTTTCTGGCAGAACGTGTGTAGTGGTCAACTATGACCATTACATCTTCATTATTCATCCTCCATTATTCTTGTAACCTATGTAACATATGTAACTCCTAAAGCTATTTATCTTCACTATTTACCACTC
>JAJOOR010008657.1:0-36725 GCA_036250505.1 Solanum acaule | reverse complement strand
ATTCTTACTTGTCATTTCTTATTTCAAAATGCAAAATTGTAGATTCTCGACCAAAAAGAGATAAGAGAATAGAATAATCCAATATTACTTCCTCCATCTTTTTAGCAGAGAATATACTCAACTCCAAAAGAATGGACAATATGTATTTCACCTAAAAAAAATAAAAAAATAAAATAAATATATATATATATATATAATATGGAAAATGTTTTAAAAGAGTCTTACCCCTTTTTGTGAATAACTTTGGCCACCACTAGGGCTGGATTTTATTTAGGGAAACTTGTTTCTATTATTTGAGTTATGAAGTAATGTTTTTATATGTCATATTTGTATGGAATATAATGTGTGTAATGACTATGAAAATTAATATAAAAATTGGTACTTATCGAATTTTATATTTTATTCAATAATTTTAATTAATTATGAAATGAGTGTACTAACTAATATCTATAAATTGTGATATTCAATTCAGGGGATATTCCTTAGATTTTATATATATATCGAGTGGAATCGATTTGTAAAGTGATTTCTTATATATATGTCGTATTTCTATGGAATGTTTATAATGATTGTGGAAATTAGTTTATATACCATATTTTATACAAACATGTTTTAGTTTATGTATTGTGTATGATGACTCTAGTAATTGATATGAAAATTGGTGCTCAACAAATTTTATGTATTTTATTAATTGCTTAAGTTTATGAAATGATCGTACAAATTGATATCTAAGATTTGTGGTATTTAATGTATGAAATGTGATCACCAAATTTATATCTCCGTGTTGAATCAAGATTGAATGATTACATTAAAGTATTTTAGTTTATGTAATCACAAATCTTGATTTTAAATATTTCAATTGAAGTGAAATATTGTTTGATATGTATGGAGTAACATGACATATTCTTAGGTATCTAATATCAAAATATCCAACTCATGTAACAGAAACATGTGGTATGTCCCCAAAAGATGCATAAGGGGGAGTGTGCTATGTCTTGTTTAAGGAAAAACAAACAACATTTAAGGTTGTTATACATTTAATTAGCACCAAAAATTCTTGTACCCCTTGACTGCTAAATACTTTTGAGTTTTAATTATATGTACTGACGGAGTAAAAAATATTTGTACGATCATATGATTATTTGTTTAATAATTATTGATAAATTCTGATTGATAATCTAGTAAAAATATACTTACCTATACTATTGATGGTGTAAAAAGATATTTATACTGTCTAGTATATATATTTTGTGAAGAGTCTCATCTCGGTGGTTTAAGAAATGGTATTTATTTTAATATGATATGAACAATCTTTCCCTTATGAATTCGCCTTTAGATTTGAGTTAGACACAATTTTTATTTCCTTACATGATATTAATGCACGATTCATCTCATACTTATTTTTCGATGTTAGACCTCCATACTAAAATAATTATCCACGCACTATATGTCCAGTCCTAACTAAAAGAAATGTGTGATCTCTTTAGTATAGTTTGAATATTTTTTTCGTCATGAGCTAACTTTTGAATTTTATAGACATGATATTTCCAATATAAGGGGCTTATAATGTATCTCCATATAAAGGTCTTTTAAAACACTCCCCAATCCCAGTATGGGATACAAATACCTACAACCTTTCATAATATGTCTCACAGTTTCCATTAAAATGGAAATGTGGGACTTGACTGATTGAAATCTCTTTGATCAGTGCCAAATATCTTTATTTCTAGTAGTGTATGAAATTATGTGAATTTGGAACTTTCTAATAAAATGTAATTACAAATATTTATTTATAAATAAAATACGAAGATATGTTATTGATTCATTATATTCCGATACCTTATTTATGAATTATAATTTATTCATTTAAAAAATTGTACTAAGAATATATAATTAAAAATTTCGTATTATTTTAATAGATTTTTCAACAAATTATGTGGTTTTCGATAAAAAAAATATTACTTTTGAAATCTAATTTACATTTTCACATTAAATTTTAATTTTTAATTTCAAATCAATCTGACTTCAAATCACGGCCAAAAATCATAGCTAGCCAAAAGGGCCTAAAAAGATACCATTGTTGAGAACTTCAAATCAAATTGGGGAATATTTGCTCAAAATAAGAGTACATGTCCACTCCTCAGTGCTCTACACCTCAACTTGCTTAATCTAAAGTTTGGGTTAGACTTGACAGCCACCAATCAAATTCTAGAGATAACATAAAGATATTAGTAAAAGAATTATCGATAAAGACTGTGATGAGATAAATATGATTCTTTTATTCTTAATCAGAGTTTTGAATTCTTACTTGGTATGAAAAAACATTTGTTATAGAGTGTTTCCCACTAAAACGAGTCACACGCGACTAGAATTGAAATTAGTCGAGGCCCTAATACAAGTATTAAAAGGGTTATTCGCATGATATCCCCTATTTTGGGGTGGTTTTAAATTTTTGACTCTTATTAAATAGGTGATCTTTAATAAAAAAATAACTGAAAATACACCTAACATCAAAAAAATTAAAAACAAATTTTACAAGGCAAAAAATATTATATTTGTATCATTACACGTTCTGCGTTACGAGGCATACCAAATTATGCCCGCTTAATTCCTACAGAACCGAATAAGGCAAAAATTCTTTTAACTTATGTCTTCCAAACTAGATACTACACAACTTATATGAAAAAAAAATTCTAAACTTATGTCTCCTTTGATTTAATATGTAATTTGATACAAATTAAATACCACCCCAAATAGGGGTAAAAACTTGATATTAAAAGGTTAGTTGGTGAGAAACCAAAAATAATAATACTAAATAGTATTGACTTGTCTTTTTTTTTTTTGCCCTAAACACCAAAACATATTTTACTTATATATTAATTATAGAGAGACAAGGGACACAAGCAGAAGAAATAACAAAAGCAGTTTGCAGTATTACCAAAAATGCATTATTTACAATGTTTAAAGTGATATTTATAAGGGTCGTTTGGTCGTGAATAAATTATTTTAGAATTAATTATCTTAGAATAAATCATTTCAGAATAAGTTATTATTTCACTATCAATATGAAATAACGTATCCCGCCACTAAAGTATAAGTTGTAGGAGAAATAATCTAAGAATTACTACCTAATACCTCCAACTAAACACACGATAAAATAGTTCTGTATTATATTCTGAAATTATTATACCTTATACATCACATCAAACGAAAATAAATACAATGTTGTAATATTAGGAAACCCCATGACCCCACAAAGCTATTTATTACCCTAAGAATAAAAAGACAGAAAAAAGAAGAACCAAAACCATAACTACACTATCAATATCCTACTATACATAGGCTTTTATCAAAAACACACACACATGACTAGTTTTTGAGATTAAAATATTAGATTTTTGAAACTATATTTTATAATATTATAATGGGAAGAGGTAAGGTAGAATTGAAGAGAATAGAAAACAAGATAAACAGGCAAGTTACTTTTGCAAAGAGAAGAAATGGATTACTCAAAAAAGCTTATGAGCTTTCTATTTTGTGTGAAGCTGAAGTTGCTCTTATCATTTTCTCTAATCGTGGCAAGCTCTATGAATTTTGCAGCACATCTAGGTAATATTTATATGTTTTTAAGGTCGATATCGCTCCACTTAAGCTTCACGTGTTTACGTTTTATAAATTTTTGAAAAATTATATATGTTTAACCACGAAATTTGATCTTCAAATATCTTAAATTTCACTTCCAATCGCAAAACTTTAAATTAGTTCCAAATATTGCAACTTTGAGTTTCGATTGCAAAATCTATAGTCAAACGGATGTTTATGTGCATTATGATTTTGTTATCTTTTTAAAAAAAAATTGTTGTTGATTTTTATTTGTTTTTTGAGTATTGATGTTATAGATCTGAGTGAGAATAGAGTTTTTAGTACATTTATTATGGGTGAATAATCAAATTTTCATTTGATTAGATCTAGGTTTGCTTGTACATTAAAATTGTTAAAGCAAAGTTCATTTTATGATCTAACTTTTGTTATGATTTGATGTTCCACCATTTTTTCTTCTTTTTATTTTAAACAAATAAATAAATAAATTTAAAATAAAATATTCTCACTTTATATGTTCTTCAAGTACAGACACATGAAACAAAAAGAAGAAGTTTAATAATATGAATTGAATTAAAGCTGCTTGAAATTCTATCTTAGTTTTTGAAAACAACAAAAACTTTGAAAAGGAATTTGATTTGAGTATATATGGAAACAAAAAGAAGAAGTTTTATAATATGAATTGAATTAAAGCTGCTTGAAATTCTTAGTTTTTGAAAACAACAAAATACTTTGAAAAAGAATTTGATTTGATTATTAATGGCAACAAATAACACTAACTTTATATCAAGTCGGAATTGACAATATGAATCCTCAACTTTTTATTTAAGCTCAATTCATATAGAAAATTTTGTATTATGGATTGGAGTAATTTTTGCAGTTGATCATTTTTGTTTGAATAATCACTCAATTAATAATTATTATACCAAAAAATTATATTGAAATCAAAAAATAATGTTAATTTTTCATATAACAAACCTTTTAATTGAATGACCATCTAAATCGTCTTTTTCTTAAAGTTAAGGACTTGCCTTTCATCTAATTTTGACACTTATGTTCTTGAACTGACAAATTTGTCATTTACTCTTCATTTTTTGCATACTCCTTCTGTTACAATTTATGTGACTCGAGTTTTGTGGTTTAATTTTTATTTTATTTTTAATCATGTATAAGAAGTATTCTAAGTTATAAGAACTAACAATTTTAAAAAACATAATCAAGATCAAATAATATAGTAGAAATAATATTAGTTTATGTAACCTCTATGCATTGATAATATAGTTTTTTTTTACACTATCAAGTTATTTATTAGATAATTATAATAAATAACATTGAGGCTTATAACTAATTATTTGTTCTGATACCATATTAAAGTAAAAGAAGGTAGCCGTGGACTAAAGTACTTATTAGGCTATATATAATAAGAGAAAACCAAGCATGCATTAAGCATTATGCTCTACATATGGTCCTAGTTAAGAGTTAGATAAAGTACCTATATATTATGGTTGTGCATTAGTTTTTCTTTGTAGTTTTATTATTTGGGTTTTATAACTTGTAACGTGATTAGATATGACATGATATAATACTGATTCTAGATTAAAAATAAACACATGGAAGTGCATAGTTCTAATTATTATCAATATCATTATTATTATTATCTCTTTGTTTATTGTATTATTACTGTTGTTTCTTTTACTTGGGTTGTTTGTACTATTTTTACTTCTGGGACTTTCTTGTCTATCGTATTTTCACCATAGTTTTTACTCTTGTATTGGCTATCCTAGTTTTGAAATCGCTTTTCATAAGCTGAGAGAGTCTATCGAAAACAACCTCTAGATTACCTCTCACAAGGTAGGTATAAGGTTTACGTACACTCCATCCTCCTCAAACCCCACTTATGAGATCACACTGATAAGTTACTAGTATTGTTGTACTTGTAACATGATTAAAAAAAACTAGTAATAATTACGCTTCTTGTCAAAGAGTAAATAATTAAAGCATGATCCTTTAATAAGTTGAAGATTCCTCTAAATCAAATTGTCACTTTTGTGCAACTTGTCTTTTTTTCCTAGTATGTCTGATACACTGGAGAGATACCATAGATGCAGCTATGGTGACCTTGAAACTGGCCAGTCTTCAATGGATTCACAGGTTCCTTCATCTTCCTCAGAATCGCAATTTACTTCGTACTTAAATGATAAATTAAACTTATATACTCTGACAGTATCAATGTAATTTAACCTTTTTATAACAGGTTATCTGTCTTATTTTCTTCGTAAATAATTAATTAGTTGATATTGATAACTAATGTCAAGCACTCTATATTCATTCTAACTTATTAGTGTTATTATGGAATAGAATAACTACCAAGAGTATATGAAGCTGAAAGCAAGAGTTGAAGTGCTACAACAGTCTCAAAGGTGATACATTATTTGTTTGAAAGGCACTTTTACTTGTCCCATTTTGATTAACGGTCCATTTTTACTTCGTGGAGTTTCATCTAAACACCTGAACCGGTTTAGAACTAGTATTTTGAACATGCATGATTGGACATGTTCAATCATGCATTTGTTTGAACAGGTTCAAATTTTAAGATAAAATCCCGTGAAATAAATTAAAGGGCGGCTTGTCAATATGTTATTTGTGTCTTCAATATATTATTTTTCTACCCTAATTCTTAATAACATTGGATTTACTTATTCATAATCTTTAAGGCATATACTTGGAGAGGACTTAGGACAATTAAACACAAAAGATTTGGAACAACTTGAGCGTCAGCTGGATTCATCTTTGAGGCAAATAAGATCACGAAGGGTATGTTCAATGCACCTTATAGGTTATCATTTATTTGTCAATTTTAGGCTTTCAGATATTCATAAGTCTTGCTCCTAATGTTCGATGATAATTCAGTGGTGGAATTAGAAATTTATGCAAGACAATTCAAGTAATATAATTATATTATAGAATGTCAGACTTGAAATTTGAACTTGAGACATTAAACCACTTTGCAAGTACACTAATATCTAACCTCATGTTAACGGGTTCAACAATTTATAAATAGAAACAAAATACACTTGTTTTTGCCCTATTTGGTGCAATATATATAATTTTATGAAAGGTGTGTTGAGAAAATGATAAATCCTACCTATGAATAATATCCATGTTAAATAGTAATAACAAGAGAGTAACAACGATACCAAATCTTTTAATGGGATAAAATATAATATCCAAATGGAGTAGTATAATAACAGTTACTTATTATAACTTGATAGTGTCAAAAAACTGCTAAACCTTAAAATACATTCTTCTTTTATTTCACACAACTCATTATAATATTATTCACTCTATTTTCTCACAAACTATAAATAATTCGTGGATTACTCTCTCTATGCTCTGGTGTATTTGAATTGAACAAACTCCTATTTATAGGAGTTAATGATTGCTTCAAACAACTTGCAAATTACATGTGAAAACATGTTATGGCCTCTTGCAATTTATTATGGCAACTTGTTGCCAACTATTTTCTTTATTGATCGCACAAATCTTCCCCTTAATTTTAATTTTTCTTTTGCATTTTAACTCGAGTTCAATCTTTGAAATTTTTTAATTTTTAGAGGCTTTATAAAGATGTTTGTAAGTTGATCGAGAGATTTTACATACTTGAATTCTATTATTTTTTTAGAATGCATTCTTTGATGAAAGTACCTTATGTTTATATTGCTTTGATCATGATACATCAAATTCTTGACAAGTATTTGAGCGAGTTTTTGTCGTTAACACAACTTGATATGGCTTCAATTTGTGGCAAATTAAACTTACTCAATAATCTTCTCAATCATAGAGCATGACACGTATATTACTATTCTACTTCACAAGTTGAGAGAGTAACAATGAATTGTTCCATTGAACTCCAAGAAGTATTTCAGTTGTCTCAAGTCTTTAAATGAAACTTAGTATATAAGAAAGACTTGATAAAAGAGCTAGATTCCTACAAAATCATTTTTGTAATGATAATGTTATCGACATATACAACAAGGAGAATAGTTTCGCCCACAAATTGCCTGCAGAAGACTGAATGATCATATTTGTCTTCTTTTTAGTCCAAACTCCTGAATTACGTACCTTACTAAATTTTTCAAACTAAACTTGAGGACTTTGTTTCAAGCCATACAAGAACTCCTTCAAGTGACAAACTTTTTCATACTCCCCCTGAGCAACAAAATCAGGTGGTTGTTTCTTATAAACCTCTCCGTAGAAATCACCATGAAGGAATGCATTTTTAAAATTTAACTAATGCAAAGGAGAATTCTCATAAGCAACTAGAGAAATGAACAAGCAGACAGTAGTGAGTTTGACAACCGGAAAGAAGGTGTTTGAGTAATCCATCCCTTAAGTCTGAGCAGCATATTCATTGACAACAAGTCTAGCCTTAAGTCTTGTCACAGAACCTTCTAAATCAACTTTGACCACAAAGACCCACTTCTTTCTTTCCACTAGGGAGAAATTTCACTACGTGTGGTTATCCTCTTAACACATGTATTTCCTCAAGCATTGCTTCAAACCATTTAGAATGATCAAAGCCTCCTTAACATTTTTGGGTACAGACATAGAGTCTAGAGATGTAATCAAAGATCTAGATGCATGAGATAACTGATCATAGGAAACAATAGGAAGGTCAAGATTTTCAAGTGTGTGTATTGTTATAACTTGTGTATTATTCAATAGGTAAACATGTGTAAATACAGTAACATTACAAGCTAACTAAGGAACGACTTGAAGAGAAAATCCTAAAGATATGATATTTATCTATATCTTTGTACACTATCAAGAACATACATATATATTAATTTTGTAACAAGATCTTACCTTTTCCTACCTTCTCTCTTTTACTAACATCAACTTATATGCTAATTATAAATAATTAAATAATAATTTAAGAAAAGGGTAAATAGTTGCTTGCATGATTTGCTAAAAGAAGTTTTTAACCAATTCCTTGAACATGTTTCAGACACAAAACATGCTTGATCAACTTTCTGATCTTCAACAAAAGGTATGTATTGTATACTCCCCTAAGTTGACAATTAAATTAATTGCTCATGTGACATTGTATGTGTTCTTTTTTCTTTTTCTATAGGAACAATCTCTTCTTGAAATCAACAGATCCTTGAAAACAAAGGTACAAATTAATCTAGAAAGCACTCATTTTGGACCTTTTACTTTCATATTTTTTTATTTATTTTTTTTGGATTTTTTCATGTTTGATTGATCTAAATTTTGAATTTTTCTATGAAAGTAAGTTTATTTAAAATGAGAAAAATGACTTTGCCAGTGAAAGTAGGGAAAACAAGTTCCACAAGTGACGACATTCCACATTGAGGGTATCCTTCTGATCCTTCAACACACCTCATCTTCACTCCACCTTTGTAGTCCCCATCCCATCCCCACCACCCCACACCCCTACCCACCATCACCACCTCTTATAATATTATATAAAAATGTTTTAAGAATATTATTTTTTTGTTTATGTACATAATACAAGAAAATAAGTAAAATATTTTCCAAGAACAATTTTCATGGAATTTTTTTTTATTTTATACCGAACACACCCTTAATCATTGTTTTATGGTATCTGACTCGTTTGTTTTCTATTTCATCTGACTCATTTGTTCTCCATTTCAGATTTTGAGATTCATATGAGTTTTTCTTTGATGTCATATTTTCATATATATTTTCAAATATTTAAAATTGTCAATTGTTATAACTTATCGTACTTTTTACATAGTTTTCTCGATTCGATTGACAGTTGTTAATTTCTTTATAACATGCTTATGATAGTTGGAAGAAAACTCTGTAGCCCACCAAGCACATTGGCATACTACTGGAGAGCAAAATATACAATTCAGACAACAACCTGCTCAGTCAGAGGGGTTCTTTCAGCCTTTACAATGCAATACTAATATAGTGCCAAACAGGTAATTTATAATTTTATGTTTTTTTTCCTTTAAATAGCACATTATTTGCAACAATTTAAATTGAACCATTGAATTGAGTCGCTGATGAGAGGCGAATTCAGAATCTAAAGTAATAGATACATTAAAATTAATTTCTTTGTGTACTTATCGAAGTGAGTCATGTTGTAAGTCTAGAGGTGAATTCAGAATCTAAAGTAATAGATACATTCAAATTATTTTCTTTGTGTGTTTATTGAAGCGAGTCATGTTGTTAGTCTAGAGGCGAATTCAGAATCTAAAGTAATAACTAATAGATACATTCAAATTAATTTCTTTGTGTATATTGAAGTGATCTCATGGTGTAAGCTAAGTCTTGAGGAAAATTCAGTACCTAAAGTAATCGATACATTCAAATTAATATCTTTCTGTGTATTTATCGAAGTGAGTCATGTAAGTTTTAGAGGCGAATTCAGAATCTAAAGTAATAGATACATTCAAATCAATTTTTTTTGTGTATTTATTGAAGTGAGTCATGTTGTAAGTCTAGAGACGAATTCAGAACTTAAGTAATACAAACATTCAAAATAATTTCTATGTGTATTTTCCAAAGTGAGTCATGTTGGAAGTCCAGAGGCAAATTCAGAATCTAAAGTATATAATATATAGATACATTCAAATTAATTTGATCTTTGTGTATTTATTGAAGTGATGAGCCATCTTGTAAGTTGTAGAGGCGAATTCAGAATCTGAAGTTCATGTAGTTACAGGTACAATCTGTCTCCATTGGATAATATAGAACCATCAACTCAGAATGCTACTGGAATTTTACCTGGATGGATGCTTTGAATGGGAAACAAGTTCTCTTGCCTTTTACAAGCAATTGAGTTGATGAAAGTTTGAGATTGGAAAGAACCAATAAATGTTATTTCTTTCATACATACAAGTTGAGTTTTTAGTGTTTCAAAAGACTAATTAGCTTGCATGTTTAGTAAAGTATTGTGTATGCAAACTATAATGATATTTATGTCATGTAATAAGTCAAACATACATTTTCTATTTTGGACCATTTCTCGACTTGTGCGTGACATACTAATCTTCTCTCTGTATCGTTTCAATTTTATCTAATGTCACCGAACGGATCGGACTACATTATCTATTTTACTTCTTGTTTTAGTACTTAAATTCTTGTGGAATTAATGCAAGTAGATGCACTTACTAACCTTATTGTGACCATAGTTTATAGCTTGAGCCTCTACTACATTATTGTTGATGCAACAACCAAAAAACTCAAAGGTCATGTTTAATTGACCATATATGGTTTACCCTTAAATCAGTACGGTTGAATTTATGTATGTGGTTCTAGGATATAAAGATTGAAATAATTAACCAAAATAAGAAGATAGTTTTGTGCTTATTTTTCTTTGATAATAATTCATCTGAGTGATTATTGTTTCATCGTAAAAGAACGAACTAGATATAGGGGGGAAAAACGTTGTGGTGTACATGATGGATCATAACTGTTTTATTCTTAATCAGAGATTTCAAGTTCGAGTCCTAGGTATGAACAAAATGTTGTTTGGAGCGCCACTCTTGAATAGACTCTGCAGCGTGATTCAGATTTAATTAGCGCTTCAATATGGACTCCAGACACCAAATAAATAAAAAAGAAAAGAAAGAACTAGACTTTGTCAAGAAACTAAAAGAAAGAATTAGATCAACATGAGTTGTGGTGAGTAGTGAAACTACTTCATTCTTAATTAAAGGTCTTGGGTTCGATCCCTAAATATAGAGAAAATTCTATTAGGAATATCATAGGAAAAAAAAAATGAACTAGACTTTGTCAAGAGAGAATATGAAAATATAATAATGATGTCCATAGCCCTGGAAAAGTTAAAGGCACAAATTAAAGATGTATAAAGAGCAGAGATTTGAGTGAGCTAACTAGAGTTAACATATTGTACTAAAACTTGTGCAATAACTGTTAGGGTTCATAGTATATCCAACATATAATAAAGGAAACAGTTGTGTAGCCAATCAATGCTAGACAACAAATCCTTAAACACATAACATTAGTTATTATGGTTATCATTGTCACCTCTCATATCCTGTCTTATCCTTTTATTATCATGTACTTGCTTTTTCAGACAACCTCTCATTTCTTTTCTTAACCTAATATTCCTCTCCACTCTTTGTTCACTAATTTATTATTTTATGTAACTTGCTAATGACAAGGATGGAGTTATCTCTAATAGACTAATTAGGCTATTTACGTGTAATAAGTTAGTCTGTTTTAGTAACTTTGCGATAATTACTAGCTCGTCTAGGGAGATTATTTTAGCTAACTCATATGTAACTCATTAACATATTTATATATACACTTAAAACCTTTTTTATTAAAGTGTTATTCGTTTGATTTCCAATTAGACGGCTTATAATAATTAGAGTTGGTAAAATTATTATTTTTTAAGCAGTGTCAAGTCAAACATGAATAAATAGAAGATTCATTTTAAAGATTATCAAAACTAGTTGTGTTGTTACTTTACTCAAATAATACTTATAACATTTATTTTGATAATGATAAAATTATAATATTGAAGATTTTACTTTTGTTTATTTTGATAATGATAAAATTATAAAATTGAAGATCTACTTTTCGTTGGACTTACGCCCCGTAATTCAAGGTTTACGTCTCGCCTCGCTTCACCCCATCAATTAAAATATTAATGACATCAAAACCACATAAATTGAAAAGGAGTGAGTGGTAGTTTGTTCTTTTACATTTCACAAAAATGGGTTTTTGTTCATTTTTGTTGTAAAAGAAAAGAAGGTGGTACACCAAGGGTTAATTCCTTTATGTGAGGTAAACAACAAGTTCAGGGTTTCTATTTTTAGGTAAATTATTAAAAATTAAAGATGGGAAGTGGAGTTGAGGCTTATAGAGAAGAGTGGGATTAGTGAAGAAAGCTCAAGAAATATCAGTGCTTTGTGATGCTGAGGTTGCTTTGATTATTTTCTCACACAATGCAAAGCTCTTTCAACTCTCTTCTCATTCTTGGTATGTATATATATGCTTTTTATATTAAGTAACAATTTAACTTTAAAATGTTTATTTCATCTTTAGTGAAGTAATTTATAGTTATATAAATATCTATCAATTAGTTTAGATCACATGTTTCAAAAGTCTTTCTTTCTTAAACTTCATGCTGAGTCAAACTAACTCATAATAAAATGGGACGGAGGGAGTAGTTAGTCTTCAAAAAATGACATATTTTCATATTTAGTACTCTCTCCGTTTAAAAAATTATGACCTAATTTGACTTGACATTAAGTTTAAAATAATAAAGAAGATTTTTCAATCTTCTAATCTTGAATTAAAGTTATGCCAAAAATATTAAAATGTCCTTTAATTTTGTGGCCTTAAACATGCATGCCACGTGGAAAATTGAAATTATAGTATTGTCAAAAAAGGAAAGGTTTCATTGTATTTTAAATAGACGAAAAAGAAAGTAGATCATTCTTTTTTATACGGAGGGAGTAACAATTTCACTTAATTGTTTATTTTAGATAATTTATAGTTACACAATCACAAATTTTAATAGTCTTTCTTTCTTAAATTTCATTCTAAACAACATCGAATAAATTAGGATGGAGAGAGTTTTTTTTTCCCCTAAGAAATTGTATCTTGTAGGGTTTATTCTACTTGCTCATTTATACAGTATTTATTTGTTTTTCTATATAGACTTGCTTTGAGTAGTGACTTTTCCTGTTAGATTTTTTTAAAATCTATATATTGCTTCGTTTCATATTACTTGACTTATGTTAATTTGATACAATTAATCTTTAACAATGCTTTTATTAAGAGTGTATTTACTAAGTTAATTTTATTAATTTGAAACTCTAAATTTGATTACTATTACTATCATTACTAGAAAATATGGAATTAGTTCAAAAATTTGTCAGCAATCACCAACTAATTCATCGCTAAATAGCTCCTAGTTAATTGAATTTTATTTGGGTAATTCGTAGCTAATCTGTAGCTAAAGGAGAGCAGCATGATATTTTTGTTGTTTAGCTACGAAATTTTATTGATCGCTATAATTTTCTTCTTCTTTCTGATTTTGCATATTACTGGTTATTATTACATTTCCAAGATAAATGTACAGCAACTTAGGGAAAGCTATGAAACCTAGTCACAATATAGTAACAGTTAATTACATTCCCAACAAATCTTCCTTTTTCTTTTGCTTTTAAGATTCTCATCAGAATATTAAAGCTAGAGGTTAAAGGCCAATATTATTTTTTTCATTCATGAAGTATATGCTTTACTGTACTATGCATAATAGTTTAATTGATATATAATTAAGAAATCTTTTTCTCTTGATATGCTAAAGTGAATAAGTAAAAATCAATATATGTTTTTTTCTTCAAAATTTAAATGGTAAGTGTCCAATTGAAACACTTTATTAGGAGTTGAGGTGCTAAATTGAAAGAAGACTTAATTTGAGTGTCTGAAAAGAATATACTATCAAGTTTAAGGGGTTGATTCTTCACTTGAGCCAAGGGTCTTTCGAAAACAATTTTTCAACCTCCACGAGGCAGTAGTAAGGTATGTGTATATTCTACCTTCCCCAACCCCACTTATGGGATTTCACTGGGTATGGTATGTTGTTGCAGGGGTAGACTATGTTTTAAGGCTAAAAATAATGAACATATATCCTCTTTTTTCTTCAAGGCAGAAAGAAGAAGTTTCAAAGCTATGAAATACAATAACAACAAAAAAAAACATTGATTCAGAATACCTTCTGGGTATATAAAGAGTGTAAAATCATCTTAGAAAACAAACTCTGGCAGCCATTTCGCGAATAAGGTATCCATCTTGTAGGTCAGTTGGAAGAAATAGAGTACTTGTAAGCTATACAATCTCCGCTACTAAGTCGCATAAAGTTCAGTAGGAGGACTGGAGTAATTACAAAATCTGTCATTTCTACTACAAAGACGCAAATCGTTGCACCCAGGTACCTTGCAAAAGCACATGCGGAAGTGCTGCCCTACAAAAACGCTCTGCACCGTGTGCATATGCAGGCTGGGAGAGCTGCATCAACAACTTCAACAGCAAACAAAAACTTATCTTTCTGCCTTCAATAAGAAATTGCAGTATAATTAAGTTAGTACAAGGCATAATAACTTCTGTAAACACTCTAACAAAGTAGATAATTACTTCTTCATTCAATGTCTGGCATGCCCAACAGTGGATAACTGGTGTCAGCAGATCCAAGAAGGGGAATATACTCCGATCCTCTTACATGAACACTAAAACAAGCTGCAGAACAATCAGTTGCATAAGAGATACGCCTCGAGTTTTTTCCAGATTCAGTTACTAGTAACTAACTAGTTCCACTTTGTCCACAACTAAATACAGATATTGACTGCACAAGATCAAACTAAAACAATAAATTAAACGCAAACATATTGTTTTAAACTAGGATGCTTTATGAAAGGTAAAATATCCACTAAAAGCTGCAGGAAACACCAGAATATCAAGTCTCCTTTTCAGGATCCAGATAGAATCTGAATACCCGACTACCTAGTGCAACAAAATAATTGAATATATTACTCAAATGTAAATTAGTCAAAGTGTCAAACATTGAATGAGAACATAAATTATAGTTATTATGCATGGAACACCCAGGTGAACCACACACGAGAATGATTTAAATTATTCGGTAGCCAGAGCACATACATATTTTGAATAACGAAATGAACAAACCCCTGAGACTGAAAACAAAAAGATTATTGCCTAACAGAATTGCTTAAAAACAGTTTTATTTACACTGTCCTAAAGCAGTATTTAAGTAGCTAGGTTAGAAGTTAGAACTAAGGTACAAAGAGAAAGAAATTGGTCGTAGACAACAGCTGAAGACTATACCATTTTCTATCTTCATCACACTCTGGAGCATTGTTTCCATTTTCTGTTTCATGTCTGAACTATCATCCATCTCCGGGGCAATAAGAGTAAGGTTCCTGTAAATTTCACGCACAAAACTGCAGATCTTCTCTGCAAAATCAAGTTCCCCTTCTGAAATTCGACCAATTGCTAACCTCATTAATTCTCCTGTCAAGTCCGCAAGCTAAAGTGGAAAAGTTAGCAAAATGGCAATATTTCTTAGCATTGCTTAACTTGAAAAATACAAACAGATGAGACACTTACTCCTAAGATATAGTCTAAGATGTTAATCTGCAAGGGTTCAACAGAAGGATCACTTAATGGGAGCAAGGTCGCATTCATCTCATCAAGAGTTAATAGAGTCCCTGTCTTGCAGAAATTACAAAGTGTTGCAGCTTCAACATATTCTTGAACCTACAAGTTGGAAGAGCATAGAAGCTAAGTCAAATTAGAATATTTACAAGTTTTTAGAAGCAAAATAAGACCAACTGACCCACCCCAGGAGAATATGCTCGTCTTAGCTTCCAGAAATCAGTCCCTTGCAGCTCCTTAACTAGCCGGGACAAATATTGATCAGTCACAGCTGCCAGATCCTTTACTGCTTTATCCAGAACTTCCTCTTTGTTCTGCTTGCTCATTCTGTTAGTGAAGGGAAGAAAAACAAAACTAAGATAATCTTTCACCTTACATAAAATTCAACAAAGTGGAGCAGATGAAGATAAATAGCTATCCAACATTTGACACGTTTTGACTGCATAGGTTAAATAAGCAAAAATAGAAACTGTGCTGGTACTGGCATACTACATACACATTGAGACACAAGCATCAGTTTCAAACATGTTGTTCATGTGGATAACCGCCTTGAAGATGATTTCAAACCATACATTAGCAAGAATGCGTGAGAAAAATGATTTACAGCAGCAATGCATAGATCCAGGACCCAGGTATATTGAAGACCACATACAACCATCTGCACAGCGAATATATGATATAACTAGGGAACCCATAGACTATAAAGCATAAAAGAAAAAAATAGTGCATCACCAGCTCCACAAGAAAATTCATGGGCAGCAACAGATTTGATACCTGTGCACTTGAAAAATAACCTTCTTGCTGTTCATAGTAATATCACGGCTGGCTTTCACCACCCTTTCCCGTTTATCATTCTGCATCATACACAAAACAAAACTCATATATCACAATTCCATGTGAATTTTGATTCTTCTATACTCAAAAGTGACTTTTCTCCATCATCAATTTGTTTAAAGCTATAATCAGCTAACATAAGAACTTATTCAGAAACTAGCAAGAATAATTTGTTTAAGGGTTCTATGCCATCAATCCTCACTCTAGAACTTTCTCTTTTCAAACTAGAACTTGAATCTGAAACTGAGGTTTATCTCTTCAAGCATGAACATACTCAGACATGTTTTTTTGAAACTGGTAACATGTATATATATATATATGCATTAGATCTGCACCATAACAGTGCTATCTACAATTACAAAAACCCAACCATGCTTAGGACTACAGCTTCACAAGGAACCTATCATATTAACCAGTGACACAGTCTCCTCTACATAGTTTTCTTTACACCAAAAATGAAACAAAAGAATACAAATCATCTTGACTTTCTGCACATACTCAGACATGTATTCTCTAGTTTTGACAAGAGAGTTATCTTGATATGTATAACAGCAAAATCAGCGGTAGGTACATAGAATATACATTCATCTTTTCACAAATAAACTCCCTTCTCTCAAAAATTATCAAAAGTAAATAATCTTCCTTTATTCTGGTTTTTGATTTGATAGGTGAACAGAGCCATCCATTCAATAAAGCTCAAATATTTGCATTGCTATATGATGTTTAGATTGGGAAAAGATTGACTCTCAAATAAAGTGGCACAAGCCGAAAACATGATAGTAAGTTCAAATGTTCGCCATCCAAACCATATGATCTTAATTTCACTACAAAATTTCCAATTCACTTCTCTCCTGCTTAGCTGAATACCAATACCATTTGCTTGTAGTAAGCAAAAGAAGTTCTACAAACATACTTTTTCATTTTCCTGCATTAAGTTTGCAAGAACGCTGTGGCTGGTGAGACTAGACCTGGAAACTTGACCACAGGAAAGCAACATTTTACATATCAAGTTGTAAAACTATGGGATTTGGGGAAAACTATAGGTAACCAGTTGTATTCTTAACATCAAAAACATATTAAGAGGGTTCTTTTACAGTTTCAAAAGGTAAAAGGACTCCTATTCAAAAAAACCATGCATTTAAACATTGCCAAGCAAATCTATCAAGTCTCCTGCTTCCCCCGACATGTTCTGTTTACACCAAAAGTAAAAAAGACAAAAACAATTCATCCTAATTTTCTGAATGGTATTGCTTGTCTTCAAAATGTCTGGGCATATTGTCCACTACATACAAGTTGAGATGATCTGCCACCAATCCTCCACAACATTTCTTTTCCACACATTCTTCCGGTAGCTTAGCAACTCCTTAGTAGAACTGAACAAAAACCAATTTATACCCAAAATAGACAAGAACAGGTACCACCCTCTGGTCATGTTCTAGGTCGATGAATTCTTCAAATTCTAGCCTACTTCAGTAACATTTTCCATATTATGTCCACCCTCAGGTGTATCAAAATTAATCACAACAAAGAGTGTATTCAGCATGAAGGAAAACATTTTCCAATGAAAAATGACTTCCCTGATGAATGCAGCAGGGAAAATAAGTTCCGACATTCTACATCGATTGTTTCCTCCCCACCCTCCAACGCACCTCATCTTCACCCCCTCCCCATATCCCTTATCCCCACCATCCCACACCCCTACCTCCACCTCCCATGATAAACATTTTCCTTCATACCGAACACAAACCCTAAATTGCTACCTTTTTTACTCCTAAAAAACACCAATTCAATCACCCGAATTTAAGGAAAACGCAAATAAACAGCTTTTAATCACGACACAGACATATACAAGTGAATCAAGAAAACAAAAAGGAAGAAACTTAACCAGGTTATTGAGGTAATCAGCATATTTAGAGAAGCCATCTTTCATTGATGATTCAGTGTCAGTTTCAGTACTCATTGTTCTCGCCTTCTTCATTGCGCTTTCCCAAGTTGTTCCCACCACTATCCAACAAAAAATGAACCAAAAATTCAAACTTTATTATTCCTTGAGAAGAGAGAATTAGGGTTTATTGTTGGAAATGAGGACTTACAGTGACGAATGCGCTGGGGTTTTGATGCCATAACTATGAAAGATAACTTGGAGGAGTACAACAACATGTGTCCTTCAGCGTAAAAAAAGAGAAAACGTTTGCCATCTTTTAATTAGTTTCTTTTTTAACGAGTATGTAAAACACTTTTAAACTCGTAAAATTATTATCTTTGTTTTTGAAATATTGGTAGTCTTAAATTTATTTTTATTTTTTTACTTGACTAACTTAATTTAGATACATAAAACTTTAAGTTGATGACATAGTCAGGAATCTCAAACTTTTGTAAAAGTATGACATTCTTAATAAAAAGTTGAGAAAAATATTGAAAATAACTTTAAATTTATGGGTAAATTTTCACTCATGTTACAAGATTGAGTGTGTATTTAAGTTTAATCCGTCAAAAAAATGATATTTTTAAGGTTGTAAATAGTTTAGAATGAAACTAATAACTCATGTCGAATTTAGAGGTGAGAGAAATATTGAAAACACACCTGAACTTGGAGCAAATTATTAGTTTTATTCTCGAACAGCCTTAAAAACGCTTCTCTAATTGTTTAGGTAAACTTAAATACACCTCCGATATATCTCAGATCTGTCACATGACATAACAAGTGGTTTCAAACTCTTATAAGAGTATAAAACTCTTAATAAAAAGCCGAGAGAAACATTGAAAGCACCTTTGAACTTGACAAGAATTTATGAGATATATCACTCATGTTACAAAATTGGAGATATACTTAAATTCAATTTAATCAAGTAAATGAATATTTTTAAGATTGTCAATAATTCAGAAATAAAATTGATAATATGTAACGAATTTAAGGATGTTTTCCATAGTTTTCTATTCTCTTCTACAATCTCTTAGTAGAGATTTTCAATTCAAATAAAACACATCACAAAAATCAAATACGTCAAAGAATCCGGTCTTAAATTTTGACACGCAAAAAAGGGCCTAACTACTGCCACCGTGGCGCCAGCAAGTCCGTCGATCTATTTAAATCCAAACTATATATAAATGCTCTGCGAAAAATTTCCCACAGAAAATACCCACAGAATCTTCAGTCTCAGAAAAGCCGGCGAAAAATGGTGAAGCTAGTGGTGGCGACGACGGTGGATCCGGCATCCATTTGCCCGGCGAAGGAGTTGTTAGCTATGCCAGGTTGGCAACCCGGGCCCACCTTGGATCAAGGTATCAGAAGTTTCAGTAATGGCGATGTCAGGCTATTGGAGCATGACAAAGGCATTGTTGAAGAAGATGATTTGGATCAACGTTGGGAGAATGCTACTGGTCAGACGGTCGATGAGGTTATCTTCCTTAGTAAACACACTGCTGTGTCTAACCGCCCCGCTCTCACCATCCATCCCATTGGTATGTACCATAATAGAGGTCGATTCAGAATTTAAATTCTATGAGCTCAATTTTAAGGTTATTAGCATTTGAACTTGTTATATTTTAAAATATATGGGTTCAGACCTGTTAATTGTTTGCAATTTTGCTATAAAGCTGCATCTGCCTCTGTGTAATTGTAAATCTCTTGTCTCATTTTATATGAGGGTGTTGGATTGTATATACTGTGTTCAAAATTAATTGTGCTGATGTATTATATTACTACTATAATGTGTGACAATAAAGTTGGTGGGAACAACATAGTTCAAATTACAGTAGAGGCTGAAAAAGGCTAGGTGATTCCATTTGTCTAAGTTTGGTGAATAGAGTTGTCATCTATATGTGCTGATAGGATGCAGAAGCTACATAAATGGATTAGTCTAAGTGCGACAAACCAGGCAAAACACCACCTTTTTAAGAAATGAAGGAAATTACTCCCTCCGTTTCAATTTGTTTGTGTGGTTTTGACTTGGCATGGGGTTTAAAAAAGTAAAGAAGACTTTTGAATCTTGTCGTCTTAAACTAAAGATATGTAGAAGGTATCAAAGTGTCATTTAATCTTGTGGTGTTAAACATGCCATGTAGAGAGTTGGAACTAAAGAGTTGCCAAAAAGGAAAAGAGACATTCTTTTTTTAAACGGACTAAAAAGAAAAGTAAGAGAAATAATTTGAAACGGAATGAATTTTAGTTAATGGTGTCAATCATTTTGAACATCCCAAAATGAAGAGAGTAGTATATAAGTTTTGTAGGGATGGAGTATTATATTACTGGTACTGAAAAGAAATATTCTAGAACTAGTATATTTAAATGAATTTGAACTATTAGAAGTTGTAAAAACTGATTAGGATAATATCATTATTTGAATGGTTATCAAACGTTACGAAGCGTCCTAACATGGAAAGAATGTTTATGAATTTCGAGGAGAGTGGTAAAATTTGATGTATGGACTTAGATATTTGCAGCACCTTAATGAGCTCCTAATTATGTTCAATGTTTGTTAGGGGTGCCACATTTGAAAGAGGGGGATGTTCCACCACAAGGAGGGAAGCCAGGGTGGGCGGCTCCACCAAATCCAAGGATGGGGCCATGGATGATTCTTTTGAATAAAATTGCTGAATCTCATAATCTCATTCCCGAATTTGAAGTATGGCTCTTTTCTATACCAGTTCTATGATCAATCTTTTATGGCTCTTATAAAAATTATTCTTTTGCTAGATAATCCTGGCAATTCTCTCCAAATAACTTCTTTCTTTTGCTTTCCTCTACTTGACATGTAATATGGAGAGAATACTAATACTATTGTTTCCTTGCTGGTATAGATCACCTTTGAAGCTACTCATCATGGACCCGTGACAACTAAGCCAACAATGTTTATCGAGATAGGTAAGCTTCATGAAGTACTATTTTTTTTGTTTACTTCTAGTTCCTCCTTAAAATTGGAGTTCACACCATAAAAAAAATAGTTCAATGTGCTCTATTTCATGTCTTATGCATTCATGTTATATAGCACTTATTAAGTGGAATTAAAGCTCCATAATTTCCAAAAGGTCCACAAAATTCTGCATTTGTCAGATAAACAGGCCATAAATGGAACAGAAGGGAGATCTAGAAGTTTACTATACCAATTGCAGCAGAGTTACATATGATTCAAGTAAAATCTAAAATTGGGTAGAAGAAAATGGTACCAGCACTGATTAGTGATTACTTCTTAGCTTATTTTTCTTTCCCCTTCTATAATTTTAATATGAAAGAAGATCGTAGTGTTCAAATAGAGAGGAAGAAACACAAGATTACGGACAGGAAGTTTTCACAGAGAGAAATGTAAGGATGAGGGAACAAGGTAAATCTTCCTAATTTTTAAGCAAGCAGAGGTGTCCAATCAGGTTGTATGTCAGTTATAAAGCAGATAACTAAGCCATTGCCTTGGTTCACATTGAACTCTTTTCTGTAGTGTAGACACTCTTTTTTCTCTTTCTGGGGTATTCCGTGGCTTAACTAACATAATAATAACCAAATTATGCAAGACTCAATTTGATAGTTGAAGGAGATAGGTTCACAAGACTTCTACTTAGGCAGGCATCGGATTGCTTCATTTTTTTGTGTGTCCATATTCTTGCTTCTAGGATAGTATCCCTTTTATATACTTAGGCTGATATAGACTAACACTGTTTTTGGATTTCTCTCTGTTCATCTCTACCCTTTTTTCTTTGTTTTTTTCCTTTTTTATAGTGGTTTGGAGTGGGATGCCATTCATTTTGTGCACAATATGCTGAGTCTATATAGTTATTTTGTCCCCTTTTTCTCTATTATTTATCTCTTTGCTCTGCTTCAACAATAGCACAAGTTTTACTCCATCACTTACTTCATCAGCTATGTGGTTTGTGAAACTAATTACTTGCTTGATCTAGGTAGCACTGAGGAGTATTGGAGGAGGCCGGATGCTGCTCAAGTTGTTGCTCTGGTGAGTTTTACTTTGTTATTGGCTGCTTTACTGGTCAAGGATGTTGCTATCTTGGAAGTCTTATATTTTCAACTTTAGTTAGTCTGCGAAGGACTTTCTTTGGTTTATTTAGTTTTCTTATGGTATCCGTCTGGTCTATCCAAAAATATCAATGCTTACGCATTTTGATTTTCTCTAACACATATATGTTGTACTCACAGTTAGTCTGGGAAGGACTTGGACTTGGAGGAGGTCCTCCTGTTGGAAACTGGAGCAGGTATCATTTACATCTGCAAGTTTTTCCCCTATATCCCTCAAACATCGTAGGCTCTTCTTTTGACTGATCATTCTCTTCACTCTGACGAAGTAAGTTGTTAGAATTGAGTGTGTGTATCGACAACGTCCTAATCCTTACCCCACCTCCCAAGCAAAGAAAAGAAACTGAGTACAGCAAAGGTGAAGTTTTGGGGACACATTTATATTGCAAATCCACATTCTTCCTTATGTTACTTTTACTATTGCTAGCATTGATTTCAGAGGCAGAGCTCCCTTATTTTATTAGTTCAGTTCTCATATTTGGATTCATAATTCTTTATTGTTCTTTCCTTGCAACTTATTAGTCTTCTGTTCCCATCAACATGCGACCCAAAGGTTTGCCTTCTAGGTTGAGCTCATCACACCGGGATTGCCTAGTGCAGGTTACCTCTCCTGTGTGGTTTGCGAGTTATTGCATAGGAGCAGGGATTTTACCCCGTGCGCACCCAATGGGTAGCGGCTGCAGGTTTCCCTTGTCATAAAAAAAATATATCTATTACCGACATGCTCATTTCATTCCAGTTACTTGCAAAATATGTCATAATCAAATATCGACCTGAGCCAATGCGCACCGGCGTCCTACTTAAGTTTTTTTCTGGAATTTAGAGCCTCATCTTCGGAGTATCCGTTTACTCTTTTCTTCTGAAGCTGCTCTCATGTATTATTGAACTAAAATGAAGCAAGAAGGAATTTTGGTTTCTTCAAGACCTTTTTTTTCATTCTCCCATAGCCTTCACAAGCTTTATGCAGTCGTGCTCTTCTTTATAACTTTGGAAGTTCTCAGCAAGAAGACACATGTTGTTAATGAGGCTGCAACAGAGCAGAATATGATCTCCTATTTGGAGCATGAGAAAGCCTTCCTTTTAAAGTATAAAATGGTCCAATGTGACCAGCATGATAATCAAGAAGCTAACCAACTTTTGCACTTCCTGGTTCTGGTTTTGATCCAGGAGTGAATTTGGTAAACCCAGACTCTGTTAATCTCTGTTCTGTCAGTCCTATGGTTTTGTTGTACACAATTTTGCACCTTATAAATTAACTCTTTGAGATTAACTAGACAGACTATAGTTTGAATGAATGGTTATCCTATCTAGCTGTTAATTTTATTTGTCTGTAAACGATGTTTCTGTATTATTCTTAATTGACAAGTCATTTTGTTGCCGTCCAGTACGTCTGCAAATAACAAAGTCCTTCTAGGGATTGGTGGAGGACATTATGTACCACGACATACAGATGTGATAAAGTAAGTAAATTGGTTACTAAATTCTTTATTACCTCTGTATCTTTGATTTTGGATCCTTTGGAATGTATGTGATCATTTTGCATTAAAACTTTGGCATAGTTAAATTGTAAAAGGCTTTGTTTTCTGTATCTTCTTACTTTGCTTTTCAAGTTATCTATTGAGCAGATTATACAATGGTTGATTTGTTTCAGCTGCTCTTTTAGAACCTAATGACTCTTTAGCTTTGTTTACACCAACTGCATGAAGTAATCCGAAGTTGCTACATCATGAAAGCGAAGCTATATTCCTGCATAAGTTTGGTTTAATTTGTTTTCTTTCGCTCACAGGAAGGACGGTTGTTGGGTGGGCCAACTCCTCTCTGGTTACTCCTTACCGATGGAAGATCCTGGTCCATCAAAAGGTAAAGTAAATGCACAAGAAATTGCCGGAACTTGGAAACACTCAATTAGAGCAGCATATGATGCTACTAAAGCAGGTTTTCCTGGTGGAGAAATTCTGGCACATCTTGATCAGAAGTAAGTTCATTTGCAACAACAAAAAGATTTTTTTTTTTTATATATTTGGTTCTACACTATGAAAGAATAAAAAGAAAGATACCAATTCCCAACCAGCACTAGTATCACTTGAACTTTCACTGAATCTACCTCTTCCACTATGGAGTGTAAGGACCACTTTTTAGAGCCAGGGTGAACTATCTAGATAGGAATTTTAAGACAGTGGAAATATGTTACATCAAAGAGTGACCATCTCAGTAGGCTTAAATTTTCCAAGTGATCCATCTTCATTCTTTAATTGGACGACCATCTATTTGAGCATATTGTTACAGAGTAATAATCATGATAGAAAATGAAAATATGATCTTAAAATGGAAGAAGCTGCAGTTTTCCAGAATCGGAGTGCACATTTACATACGCTATTTATTTCAATGTTAGATAGACTTCATTCTTCTCAACTCGTTGAATATTTAACTCTAATTTTTCTTTGTCGTAATCTTGAAGTTAAAAAAAAGACTGAGCTTTTCTAATGACTTGTTATCTGGAAAGAACAATAAATCTTTGTCTAGAGTCCTTTTTCAGGATCATAATGACTCCCCTCCATCCAATAATGGTGCATCATCAAGCTGAGGGGACATTCTGCCCAACGCCCAAGCTCTTTTTCTAGCTTCTCCATAACTCTGTTGCGATTGATCTCCTCTCACCAACACTTCAAACAATTCCATTGATGACACAGTTGCCAGGAACTCTTTTATCACGTAGCTAGTCACTTAAATCTTAAACCATCTTTAACTATTATATATCCCCACTCTTAGCCCTACATTAGGATTCTGTAAAATATTTCTGGCATAAACTTTTCAGGTGTCAAGAGAAAAGAAACTACGACAAGATTACCACTCCTCCAGTCATTAGTCTAGCTTAGCCCCTTTTCCTCTCCCCATCATGTTTACTACTGAAGTACAACAATTTTCTTCCGACTGTTGAGTACAAAACAATCAAAACGAGTAGCTAGGATATAATGAGCATTGCAGGCTTCAGAGATGAATAGAGATACATTGTTTCCTTCCAACCTCTGATAAAGCGGTAAGTTCTAATTAGCATGTCATTAGAAGCTAGTATAAGATCAAGAACACCTGAAGGTTAGTGTGGCCGTGGAGTAAACATTTCTCACAAAACATCATTACATTGTTTATCTCAGTAACATTTTAATTGTTAACGTCCTCTTTTTCCTTTTTCGTTTACTTAGAATAACACGATTTTGTTATACTTGAATATCGTTGCAGGAGTTTCAAGAGCTGGCAGAAGAACGCGATCATTGAATTCCTAGGTGCACAGAACATTAAAATTGGCAAGCCAGGTGACTTCCGCTGATTCTGAACATTTTAAGCAAGTTACTTATTATTGGTGAAGTTGTTAAAGGTCAACAACTTCCATACGTTTATTTGTGATTAGATGTAATTGTAGAGTAGGTTGAAGCAATATCGAGTTCAAAAGATATTCAACATATGTTATATATATACATAAAAAGTAATTTTTATTTTATATATTTAGTGTAATTTTCTGTCAAAGAAAGTTCAGATGAACCCCTTGTCCCAATCTATCTAGTACTTTCATGCATTGTGTTTTACATTGACAACGACAATAATATTGAAGTCATAAATTAGAGGATGTAATCTACATCCTAGTGGGATTTCACTGGGTATGTTGTTGTTGTTGTTTTTAATCTACATTTTTACGTTCTGATAACAATGTTTCTCCATTTAATCCTTAATATACTTTTTTTTTTCCTCATTTAAGTTCACCTCATGCTATCGTCTAGATTAGTTGAATCAGTGAAAGCTAGAGACGGAGAAAGTTAAAAATATAAATTAATCTACACGCATTTATGTGAATTTAAACAAATTTTCTATCTTTTGTTTTTCCCTAAAATAAGCATAAGCAACACAATAAGAGGTCCAACTTAAAGTTTATAATTATAGTCACAATTCGCTTAATATTTTCAAAATACAAGTTGAAAATCAGATAGATATGAAACCTTGAATCCTCATAATGAAAAACATTAGATTATGTTATACTAAATGAGTTACACCTTGTTTGGACGGTTGTTACCCGTTGTACTATATTATATTGTTAGTTTAAATACACTGTTTGGGTTGATTGTTATTTAAATTATAATGTGCCGTATTGTTTAAATCCATTGTTAGGTAACGATGAAAAGAGGCATTTTATGTAAGGACCGATTTGGTGTGATTGCGTTGTTACCTTAATATTTTTTTTATCATTTTTTCTTTACTTATTATTTAATTATTTTATTTTATTTTTTACCTTACCTTTTCAAATTATAGATATATGACATTATGTAACGACGGAGATCGATACAATCTATCCATACACTAATTTTATCAGAACAACACAATACGATACAACACAATACAATATAATACAATAGATTATGAAACAATATGTAACAACCATTAACACAGAATGTTAAAATTTTCACCTAATTTAAACGAAGTTTCCCTATAATCGACTCGCCCCGCTCCATTTTTCATCCCTCAAACACTTGGTTATATATTCACGAGCATTGACGAGTAGGTGTAACTAAAAAAAGTTCGAATATTTAGATAAAAAATATAATTGAGTGGTTAAATAATTGTAGTTGAAAAAGAAGAAAAGAAGTGGGGACATCATGAAAAATTTGCAGTACAACAGAAATAGAAATGGTCCCAAATAACCTACATGTACAGATTGACTATATAATAATACAACAAAAAGGATACTCATAAATAAAAAAAAAACACTATATATTTATGGCAAATTATCAACGTAAGAGAAAAAAGAATTAGACAGACGCAATAAAATCTCTCTGACCAAAAGTGTTGTACAAATAACGGAATTCATCGACAACTTCTTAAATTTGTTATAAATTTTATTTAAATACTCAAAATATAAAGAATGATAACTAAACGTCTAAATACATTATAAAATTTTTATATGTGTTTCTCAAGTATTCATTATATTGATGAGTTAAGTTTCTCATTTAATTATATACACATTAGCTTTAAATAAATCGTAAACTTCTAAGTTTATTTCTATTGAAAGTGATGTGTAAAATCAGAAGAAGGGTGATGTGATTAACTTTTTCTTAACTTATCTATGTATGAAAATACATTCAAATTAAAGGTTTCCCCAATATTTGAGGTAAAAGTAGAAGCAAAGCCAGATTTAAACTTTAAGAGCTCATTTGGTAAGGCTTGATTAAGAGAAAATTACAGAAATAACTTATTTCAACGAAACAAATTCATATGAATTCTAAATTTTAAAATAACCTTATCAAGATATAAATATAATGTTTGAGCGAAAACTATTGAATTCATAATTTAATAATAGCTTGACTTGTGGCTCCACCCAAAAAGTATACACTTTAATAAGTGGGTCCCCATTTCAGCTTTTTTGACTCTCTTCTCCCCTCCATACAAAAATTAAAGTCAGCTCTTCCAATTCCATTCTTCATTTTTCTTATTTCATTTTCACCCAAAAAATAATAAAAAAAAAAATTCTCTAATATTTTCTAAACCACGCCCAAATTTATTTATACTTACTATAAATAAATATATGATAAAGACTATTTTCTGGATCTAAGACAGAATTTGATTTATGCAAACGACACGCCGGAATAGGGCGGAGGGCGGTGGTGATCTGTTTACAACAGGGCGGAGGGCGGCGGTAATCTGTTTTCCGGTAAGCGATTTTTAAAAAAAATATATATGTTATGTATAACCAATAGTTAATATTGTTTGCCTACCTCTGTAAAAGACATTAATGAGTGTCCAATTTTATTTTTATTTTTTATTTTTCTGTTCTGTTCAGCTCTCCATTTATAATTCACTATTATTCGTGCACTGTTTTAAATGCATGTTCCCATAATTTTTAACTATTATTAATAAAATAACAATAGCTTAATTATTGCTATATATATTATTTTAGACTTTAACTAATATCGGTAAATATTTCAAAAGTATTGTTAAAGTCTATAAAGACATTTGATCTCGTGAGAATTAACTAATACCAATAAATTTTTAAAATTATATATTATTTCTTTGATTTCTTTAAACAAAAAAATAATCAAAATATTATCAATTTTTAAAATTATAAAACCAAATTCAAATAAAATTAATTTAATTCAAATGATGAACACCCTACACTAAACTATCTAGAAATTTAGACCCTCTCTCTATAATCATATAGTATCATATATATGTACAAGCAGAGGACACGTGTATATACATGTAGAGAGTGTGTAGGAAATAAGTGAGTATTAATTGCATTTAGAGAGAGAGAGAAAGTAACACATTGGAGCGTTCGGAGTTTAAATTGGACCTCCGATTGAATTTAAATTGTGCACTACAAGTCTATTCAAAAGAGACACTCTCAATAAAATTTTCTTCTTACCTTTCAATGTTCGAACGTGAGAAATTTGATTAAGAGTGAAACAGATATTCCAATTAAAAATTATATTTCTTTCACATTCAATTCATTTTATTTCTTTATTTCCTATCTTTTAAAAACTAAAATGGCTGACTTTTTCTTGCCATTTCTCCCCTATATTTTTGTGTTGATTTCACATTTTAGGATTTTATATCTTCATTTACCTTTTCCTTCTCCACTTATCTTTCCACAAAATCTCGTTTCAGATCATCTAAAAATAGTGCATTTTCTTTAAGGTATGATAATATTTTTGAAAAGTACGAGTAATATAGACTATGATTGGTTTTTTTCTTGTTATTTTCTTTGATTTTTATTTCTTGATATTGTGAACATGGTCAATCATATGATTAAAGAAATTAAAATACTAACTAGATTATTTATTGGTAATGAGATTGTGAATTTTCTTGGGATCTGATAAGAACCTGCCAGAATGTAAGGCCTTTTTCATTGTTTTCTAGTAGTAATTTTTTATTAATTTTTTTGAGGGGGTGAATTAAAATATTATTATTGCTACTAATTAGGATTAGATCTAGTTAGAAGTGATTAATATTAATTTGTTTAATAGAGCTAAAGGACAAAACATAAATGGTGGGGAATGGTCATTTGACTTAGAAGATGGGATTTGTATTTTAGCCGTTAAAAAAAATAAGCTTTGTACAAAAATTTCTAAGTGAAATGTGTATTTTTCATCATCTATTGACAAAGTTGCCTATGTTGTTCGGACTCTCAAAAAAAGTCGATGAGATGGTGAAGGATCTGACACGAGGGTGACAACTGTTTTGGAGAGTCCAAGCAGCATTGTTTAGGCTATTAAGCATTAAAAAAGTGATTTTTTGTAAAGGAATTGAGGCAACTTGCTTTTTCTTTTTCTTTTTGTTATTTTCTGGCATATTTGATTGAGATCATTTAGCTGAGGGTATATCAGAAACAATCTCTCTAAGCTCTTCATACACACAACCTCTCCAGGCCCCACTTATGAGATTACGTTAGGTATGTTGTTGTATTTGATTGAGATCATCATGCACCTTTGTTGGGTTTTTTTTAAAAAAGATTATTTTTAGTTTGTGTGAATTCTTTGTAACTGAAAATCAGTTGATTTGTTCTTGAACTCATGTTAGATGTTCTGAACTATTTTCAACAATTCCTCATGTTTATCGCGCGAAATGCATTAGATCTACCCGTTGATATGGTTAGTCAGACGTATTTGAAACTGGTTCACTGCCATTGTAGTTTCTTTTTTGGGCTTCCTACTGTATTTGGTCAGAGACTTGTATGCTAGTGTAAGGATAGTTGTAAGTTGTTGTTGTTATTGGTGGTGGTGGTGCTATAGAGTGGTATGGTTGGTTATAGAGGATTCATATATCCGTCCGTACTAATTAGTCTGGGATTGAGGTAGTGTTAGATTGATTTATAGTGCATTTTGGTGCTGCCTTCTCGTTATAATGACTAGCAGGCTTGCCCTGTTATGCTATGTTGTTTTCTGCTGCTTCATTTATTTAGCTCGAATATGTTGCTAAAGTTGCAATCATTCACGGCCAATTCCTCCTAAATATATTTGTAAATTCTGTTGTCGCAGGTTTCTGAGCTGTATCTACCTCACTGCTTGTGTGTATTCCTCAAGATTTGATCCACTGATGTACTATTTGAAAGCCTGTGAGTACTAATCTCTTATTTCTGCAATTTGCCGCTGCTGCTAAGCTACATCTTTCGTAGGTTTAAACCTCGTCAGTGGATTAATCTGATGCATGTTTTTTTATTATCGTTTCATCCATTGTTGTTCAAATCCTTTGTCTAGTTATGGAATCTAAACACGACTCGATATATATATATATTATCTCTCAACTTGGTTCTTGCATTGAGAAGTTAAACTCGTCTGTGATAATCGATCATCTGTTTGTATCAGTTGTGCATGATTCTGAAACATTTGAATGTGATGCCAGTGACTTAACACGCTAAATAGAAGGCTATGATGACGGAAAATCCGGATGAAATGTTAACTCACTCAAATGGTTGCAAGGACTCTAAGTCTTTAGTCTTGCCAACGAAAGATCTACTTGATTCAAATGGTCGTGATGGCACTAAAGACTCTTTGGCATGTGAAAAGGAGAGGAACGAATTCTGGAATGTTCAGGAACTTGATGACTCTGTATTTTTCGAAGATATTTCAAGAAGTAACAAACATGAAATTAGAGCTTCACCTCTGAAAGATGATCCGAACGAAGCCCTGACTAATTTAACTTCTTGCAAGAGAAATGGAAATCCTTTTGCATGTGATACAGCAGATAGAGATCACCCCTGGAGTATTCCCAAATTTGAGGACCCTATGATTGTGAATTTCTTCGACAATAAAGAAAAGGAAACCGTAGTCTCTAGTGCACAATTTACCTCTCTTTCAGAGTTTAGTACAGACACTCATTTGTACACCGATAAGGGTGTCCTGGAATTCAAATTGCCTGAATCGACAATTTGCTACAAAGAGAATAACTATAATATTATGAAAGACATATGCATGGATGAGGGTGTACCTCTCATGGATAAAATGACTGAAAGCAGGAAATATGATCAGCCTGACTCATCTATTTCTCTAGCAGCTGACGAACATCAGCCTAGAAACACAAGGGAAGGTGTTGACAGTGAATTGGTCTCATCCGGTGAGTCCAAAGATTCATCAGTTGAAAGTGCCGTCAAAATTTCTGTTGATCATCATACAACTAAAGAAGATGAGGATACTAAATCGCTTGGTCCAAATGGTATTAACCCCTTCTTGGAAGATAATATGAGCAAAGATGCTGAAAAGGATTCTTATCTGGATGTGATGAAGATTTTTGGATCAAAAGATAATACAACGGCAAAAGCTACGAACATATCAGAAAAAGAATCCGACATTCAGAATTTTAAGGAATCGAACTCTGATGCTGATCAATCAGCACAGCAGGCTAATCAGGTTTGATTATGTTATATTTATGAATTCACCTAAGATGCCATATGGTTAATAACTCTATGTGCATGTTTTTTAGATACATTCCCGTGGTAAAACTTGATTGCGAATGCAATTTCTCTTGAATTGCAGATTCCTACGTTTGTAGCAGCTTTCAACAGCAAAAATACAGTCTCGGCAGCTGATGGAACAAACAACAATAGCAAGTCGGAATCTGGAGCTATTACTTGCGACTTCAATTTGACTGAGCTGGCTTTAAGTAGCAGCGTGGCGAAAAGTGACAAAAGCTTGCCTGAACAATCCCATAAATTAGAGGCCGTCTCCGGTCAAAAGGATGGGAGTTCTGACAGCTTTTCAGCTGCTACTCAACTTCATTTTGCCAATAGTGTAGACTCCAGCAATAGCAGTACTATTCACGCCGACCCCCCAAATGTGGCTAATCTCGAGGAAAAGAACTCTGGTAATATCCCTCTCGGTGTGCATGGTCATTTTGCAAATGGAGAGGCAAGTTTTGGACCTGCATCTGGTTTGATTTCTTACTCAGGCCATATAACACATTCGGGTAACATCTCTCTTCGGTCAGATAGCAGCACAACCAGTGCCAGATCCTTCGCCTTCCCAGTGTAATTATTTGCGACATCTTATACTACACTCCTTTTTCCCATCGTCTTCCAGTAGCTGTCGGTTTTTACTTACATTTTCCTTGTGTTTATCGTATCTTAACAGCTTACAATCTGAATGGAACAGTAGTCCAGTAAGAATGGCGAAGGCAGAACGGAGACATTATAAGGGTTGGAGACAAAGCCTTCTCTGTTGTAAATTCTAAGTCCTTTTTGTTTCTTTTTGTAGAGTTTTCAGTTAAAAAATATACATCATTTCATCATCCTTTGTTAGTTACATGTTGATATTCTTAGGAATGAATCACATGTCATTGGTGATAGGTTTAGAGGGATCTTTGAGTTTGTTATGATCTTAAAAAGTGGAGGCAGTGAAATGTAGACTCAATTAACCCCTTGTTTTCCTTATATTATGTTCTATCCTTCAATATAATCATTCAACAATAAAAATCCTTTATCCTTGTTTCGAGACTCTCCTTTAATATTAATGAAATAGTAAGAACTTTCTTGAAACATCTCACAATTAGAGTAATATCTTACAAAATTTGTATGGAGGAACTATAACCGTTAAGACTTTCACCTACCACAACTCTTTAAGTATATCGATTTTTCAATACGTTTGTCTAATTTTGATTTGATATGAAGTTTGAAAAAATAAAGAAAACTTTTGAATTTCGTAACTTTATATTAAAGATAAATAGAATGTACCAAAATGTTCTTTATAGAACGAGATTTTAAAAAACTAGACAAACGAATTGAAAGAGAGTAAGTTACTTTATGCTGTGTATCTAGTCTATTCCTCCCTCTTTATGTTCCTTTAATTGTAATAAATTCTGAGGTCTCATACAGAATGTCACTTTCATCATCAACTCTGTTAGGTAATCATCATTTTGTCTCTTAAATGTGTATTTTTCCTTTTTGACTTTTTTTTCTCCTTCATCATCATCATATTTCATATGAACTTTTATTATTTCCACTTTAACAGGTGATTTACAAGAATGTCCTCGGAGGCAAGTGGCATGCTTGCCGCATAGGCAACACTACAGGAACTACGAGTTTTGACTTTTGACCTTGAAAATTTGCTCATGAGACAAGCGTAGGGTCAAAATCTAGGCGTAATTCCCTGCAAATTAACAGATAATGTGCAAAATGACTCTTCCTGCAAGTTCTCTAATACAACAATGTTCCTTATGAAGGACATTGTGTCTAATTTGCATATAGCTTTTACCCTATAAAATAAAGGTGAAGTCGAAAAAAAGAGATCTGCAGCATACTGTTCTAGATATCAATTATTAACCTCTTGATAAATCTGAATATCGCGAGATTAAACCAAACACAAGGAAGAAAAGAAAACATCAAAATGAAAAGGGAAGAGAAGAAAAAAGGATGCATTTCTATGAACATGATTTGGGGACGAAAAAACAAATGGGATATACATATAAACTTCTATTGAAGCATAAGGTAACACAAAACTAAGTTGATTTAGCTGGGAATGACCATGCTATTGTAATATCTATATCTTCAGCCTCTTTTGAGCTTGGTTCAAATCTTCATCATTGCTTGCCTCTCTGAAATGATCTGTATGTTGATGACCAGAGAGAGTAGGATTCTCGTCATCCTAGAGTTAAATGCAAATGAATAGTTAAGTGTACAGTGGAGAGTAGGTGAAGCGCTAAAGGATTAATCTAGGATGCTCATGCGCCTCAAGGAAGACGATAGGAGTGGGTGCAGTTCATTGTCTCGAACATATTTGCGTCTCATTTGAAACAAGATGGAAAAGACTCATACCTTCGCAATAGATGGCCCTGAGGTCATTGCTTGGTTTGCGCGCTTCCCAAAATCAATCTGCACTGAGATAGTAGCCTTTGAAAGATCTAGACCGGTACTCTGCAGCGCTTGCGACAACGAAGTTAGAAACCTGATTAGACCAAATCAATGATCAGTAGAAATATAATGTTGACATCAAGGCAAGCCAATCCAGAGATATCACAAGTCCTGTAACAATGCTGGATGAAACATTGATAATAGATAACTGACTACATCTGTTCTACATGCATATGAAAGTAGAAATGCAAAAAGAAGGAAGGGTGGGAGGTAGCTGGTATTCTACATGAGATGAGCACAAGCTAAGCCCGAAAGCCACCTTTATATAAAATAGATATGTATGTATAAATTCACACACACTTGGTTCTTACTTGAGATATCATTCTCCACTACAGCTTTACTGGATTCATTTCTCAATTACAAAGATAATGAACCGTACTTTTGGCAATATGCTGAACTCAATATGCCATAATTTGAAATGTGATTGAACATATGAAACACAAGAAGAAAACAACTTGTTGAATTGGTTCAAGTAAACATGCAGCATGAAATGCATCTTCTCAAAACTAAAGAGGAACATTATGATGTACCGGTAAGGTCCCCGAACTCAAGCATTTGCCTCCCCAGGACAGGACAGGGTAACTTGCTTATGTTAAGTCTAGATTTTGACGACGACAAAGTAATCAACTACTGACTAAATTATTTATGTGGCAAGAACACACAAGAAGGAAGAAAATGAGGCACAAATACTCCATTTAAGACAAACAACCCAAAAGGAACCAAGCATACAAGCAAGGTGGCTATCACCATAAGGCCTGCATATCAGGAAGATTTGATGAGCTACAAAAAAAGGGAGAACCTCCAGAGTACTGATAGAGAAGTCCATCAAAGGAAAGCCTCAATTACATAAGACTTGTCAAAGTCCAAAAGAAGATTCTTTGATAAAAGGAAAGACTCAATCACACAAGATCAGTCAAGACCATAAGAAGACATCCAGAACGTTGGTACATGGAAAGATTCAATCACACAAGATCAATCGAAGTGGAAGACATTGTATCCCAAATAATCTGGAAAAGAAGACCTACATCTAAGGAGAATCTCTTAAGATTCCAATCAAATAAAAGGATCTTGAGCGAAATATCTTGGGTTGCCAAAACTGAAATCTCTCTCTCACAGCCTATTGTGATAAATGTACCTATACACAATCTCACCCAGTCCAGCAAAGGATCCGGGATGTCAAGGCAAACAAGGAAAAGAGTCTTGAATCAAAATCGTCACCCACAAAGTTTGGTCAAGTTTTAGGGAAATCAACTATGAAGACTCAACAACTAAGATGATTCAAATTGGAGGAAAAATAGGGTCAGCAATGAGGGAGTTACATATCTTACATTCCTCTCAGACCCTCCTTATTCTTCTCAGAGCTCTGCATTTCACAAACAATTGTAGATTTACAGTGATAAAAGAAAAGAGAGAAACACATAGAGAGATCTGGTTATGTCAAAGATAGTTCTACAAAACCAAAAGAAGTTGTTTGATGGTGAGCTAGAACACGAAAACCAGCTGTTAATCATTGGTGGTGCAAGAATTCAAAACCACACGTTGTGTAAACAAAATAGCAAGTGGTAAAGAGAAGATCCTTGCAACCAAGGGGACTGGACAAGGATACCACATTGGTTCCGAACCAGTATAGAAACATAGCCGTGTCATTAACTTTCCTGCTCTTTATATTTCTGCTTATCACATTAATCTGTGTTATTTTCCCTCGACTATCTTTACCAAGTAGTCAAATAATTTTAAAAGGCCACAATTTTCTTACACACACACACACAGAGTACTTTCAGCCTAGTGGTTTGTGCACTAGCCAAACAACATAGAATTTACAAGTTCGTAAAAGTTGCAGATGAGTGATGAGAGTTGGACAAGCTTAACATAATGAAAAGACATCCACAAGAAACTGAGGATATTGCAGAGGATGCTACAACTGAATATCCATATTAACAGCATGTCCCACATAAAAGAAACAAGAAACAGAGATTACTAACAATAGAAGAGAATCAAAAGTGAGCAAATAAGACATGGAGAGACCACATTTTGATTAACTCTATACATTCCCAACTGTAAAAGTTAGATAATTACTCACCCCTGTGAGTAGGAACTTGAAAGGCTGATTCTGCCTCCATCTATTTCCTCATCCTCGTCATGATTCAGAGCATCAATTGTGTTAGGACATTGATCAGACACTGG